>VWPV01017151.1:0-31931 GCA_013389885.1 Geococcyx californianus | reverse complement strand
TGTCTACACAACCACGTCCCAAAGTGTCACATTTACACAGCTTTTGAACCCCTCCAGGGATGGAGACTCCCCCACTGCATTGGGCAGTTTCTTCCAGTGCTTCACCACTCTTTCAGTAAAGGAATTTTTTCTGGTATCCAATCTAAACCTCCCCTGGTACAACTTGAGGCCATATATGTCTCTGCGTATAAATATATATATTTACTGGAGTATATATAAAAATAAAATGCTATATATAAAAATGTAAAAGCTCAGGCTGTTTGCAGGACCGGGTTTTATGCCCTGCCCCACAGGAGAGCGTTATTTCCGCAGCCGGGAGTCGCGTGTTGGAATACAAGTGGCCGTCGCTCCGCTGGCCTCGCCGTGCTGCGTTGCTGAGCCGTGGTGGGACAGTGCTGGTTCCAGTAATGAAGGGTGGGCGGGGGAGGCCAAGGAGCGGATATTGATCCCTGGGAGTTTCTTGTTAAATGAGGTGCAATATTGACCACAACCATTTCCTTACCGCACGGAGAAGCCAGGTGAAGAAACAGGGAATTTTTCTTTCTGAATTTTCCTTTTCCTCCCTTTCTCTCTCACAGCCCAACTGGCGGGCAGAGATGGGCACCACACCTGATCATGGCAGCTCAGGCAGCACCTGTCTTTTGTGTTTCTCCCTTTCCTTGAGGATGCTGAATCTCTCGCACCATTCCCAATTAAAACAAAAAAGCCAGGGAACTAACTTTGCTAATGACTTTGCTGGCTGGAATCATTAAGGGCATCTCAGCATCGTGGCTGCTCTTCTTTCCACTTTCAGGAGCAATGTCGATTTAAATCTTTAAATTTAATTTAAATCTTGGACAAAATCCTTCATTTTTCTTCCCAGCTCTCCGGCGTGGCTGGCCATGAGGAGCAAGCGCTGGGTCTTGGAGGCGCAGGGCATGGAATAGCAGGCATGAGGGATGAGGAGCCTTGGGCAGCAACCAGACACAGCCGCAGCCTCCGGGCAGGGTGGGCGATTCCGTCCCAGCTCTGACTGGGGGTGTCAAGGATCTGCCCTGGAAATCTGGTAATTGTGGGGACGCTGCTTCAAAATTCAACCAGGAGGAGGCAAGGGTGGCATTTTCAGCCAGGAAGTCTAGTGCTCTGCTGTCTCTCTGCTCTCATTATATACTTCCCAATTGCTCTTATATATTCTTCAAAGGTTAATGTATGTTTGTGATAAGTGCACTTTGTATAAATGTTAATTAGCCGGGGTGTAATTCAAGGGATTCTTCCCTCAATAATAAATGCCTTTTCTGTATTTTTAGCAACCCTTTTTATTAGCACTTGCTCCGATGTTTATCCAGATGATTTGGGAGAGGTGGCTGGAGGGGGCTGCAGATGGTCCCCCATGAGCTGCAGAGGTGTGGGTGCTGTGGTGAAGGTGTTGCACCCCAAAGAGACACCCCGAGACTTGGACCACCCCAGGCAGTGGCTGATGGGGAGGTGGGACAATTGAGTGCCACATTTGGGGATCCAGCATGGAAACCGGGGCACCTCGCACCGGAGCAACCGGTTCTCATCCTGGCCGTCTGCGGGATTGGTGCAGGGGAGATGCACCTGTGCTCCCCAAAACCTCGCAGATCTGAGGTCCTCCCATCCCTAAGCGATGCAATGTCCAGAGTTCTTCTGGCTCCGCTTCTGTGTGGGTTTGGGAGGCAACCAAACTGCTCAGTGATGGGGAGACTCGAGCCACAGACCTCATCTCCAGTTCTCATGGGTTTCTAAGTGAATGCCCTTCCATTTGCAATGCAGGGGGGACAAAATAGGATTTCGATCAGTGGGAAGGGAGAGGCGATTTCCCAGCTCACTTTAGCTGCTAATAATTGCTTTGAGAGCAGAGGTTTCATTTCAGGATTTCACACAGAAGCATCCCTCTCCAAGTGAGTTCCCAGCGATGTGCGTGGTCGTCGGCCCCGCCTTGAGTGCTGCATTTGAAGTCTGTGAGTAGATGCAGCTCCCGAGGCTGCGAGGGACATCTCGTCTGTCCGACCCTGCTGCCCACGGGAGGCTGCAACGCGGCATCAGCAGACAGCACCCGCAGCAGCAACGCTGCAGCTCGGAGCAGGCTCCTGCCTCACCTCCACCGCCCTGTCTTTGCAACAGAGAGGTCAATTGAAGTCATTACAGAGTAAAAATGAAGTTCTCTGATTGATTGAAGGTTCCTCTTTAACACTTCAAATAAATGTGTTGGTTTTACTTGATGGAATGCTTTAAGGGTCCATTATAAAATACCCTTTTATATAAGAAGTAATTTCTTTACATCATTTTTCTTTCCCTTAATTTTTTTTTTTGTGGAGCATAATTACCCTTCCCCCCCCCCCCTCACCTCCTTTTGTTTTTAATCGATTTTGTTCTTCCTTCTTTTCCCTCCCGAGTGGAGAGCAAGCAGCATCATTTAAAAGAGCACAAAGATAAAATACAAGGGTATGATGGATACAAGGGATGGGAGATGAGACGGATCCATCCATCTCAGACTGCCAGTGGCTCCCGTTGCTCACTTGGTTTTGGTCTCCTGCTTTCAGGCTCAGCAAAGCAGGAGGACAGGGATGCTCAGGTTCCTGCACAGCATGGGAAGTTCGACACCCCTTCCCCACGCTCGTGTTGGGAAAGAGGACGGAGGGGTCCTCGGGGCCATGAGATCCCCTTTCCCCTCCAGGGTGGTTGTGTCCTGCTAAAGGACAACGGAATAATTCCTCAGGGCACAGCTGTGGCACCCACCTGAATGCTGAGTCATCATAGTTAATTCCTCCACCCTGATTTCTTGCTGAAATCCCTGGGTGCACTGGAAGGATGTTTGCTGCCTATTTGCACAACCTGTGGAGAAGGGAAAATGGGGACAAAAGGGAGAATGATCCCATTTGAGGCTGGGTGAGTAACGGCTCCGTGCTCCGGGGGAGGCTGCGGCAGTCATTATAACTCATGAGGAAGTCATGATAATGAACGACTACATCCAGCTAAATCCAGTCTAAATAGGAGTGAATTAATGATACTTAAGGCGCAGCCTAATGCAAACCTGGGAGTAAACAGGAGCTCCGTGCTGGAAGGGTTGCTCTCACCTTTCAGAGCAGGTTATGGTGACATTGTCCACGTGTCGGGGCATCTTGCTGCTGACTCCCGGGTAGTCAGCGGGATGTGCCAATCATAGAATCACAGAATGGTTTGGGACCTCAAAGCCCACCCAGTGCCACCCCCTGCCATGGGCAGGGACACCTCCCAGTGGTTCAGGAGGCTCAAAGCCCCATCCAACCTGGCCTGGAACCCCTCCAGGGATGGGGCAGCCACCTGATTTCCATGGGGGGGTTAATACCAAAGCCCTGGCTTGCTCTCCTCCTCAGTTTGCAGTTCCTTCTCTCTGATATCTGGGTTATAGTGACCTTTCAAGCAATAGTTTGGAGAGCCTGTCACTGCGTGGGGCTGAAATGCACCCGAGACCTCCCCACCTTGTAGGCAATCAACGGTTTCAGTAGATGGCTTCAAATAACGGCTAAATGGGGAAAAAGCAGATGGATTGCAAGTATCAGCTGTGCAGGGAAAGCAGAGGTTGATGTGTGCGGGTGGCTCGTGGGGACAGCTGGTCTTTAAAGCTGGGCTTAAGAGATCAAAGTGAATAAGCTCAATTAGTTCATTAATTGATTCTAACCTTAACAAGAGTCACACAGCCCCAGTCGGAAGGCAGTGGGTGGCAGCAGCCAAGTGGAGGGTGTGGGATGTCTCCTCATCGGTGGGAACCCACCGTGTCCGGGCAGGCGATGCAGCAGGAAGACGGCATCACTCCTGCTTGGCTCGTACGTAGGGCTGGGGCACCGCTGCTCTGGGCAGATGGGTGCAGCCTCAGCTACTTCGTGCAGGGAGCCTTGTGGATGTGGCCATAGACAACAGGGAGAGGGCATCCTGAAATTCATTGCCCTTGCCCCAAAATGGGATCAGGCCACACTGACTGGCTCTGCCTCGTCCCTGGGTGCCGTAGTCAGGTGTGTTACACTCAAGGTTAGAAAAGTTTGTCTGCTCTTTGTGAAGGTCACTTGTGTCTCTTTCATCCAGGGTGCCCAGAGCAGTGGTGGCTGCCCCATCCCTGGAGGGGTTCCAGGCCAGGTTGGATGGGGCTTGGAGCCCCCTGACCCAGTGGGAGGTGTCCCTGCCCATGGCAGGGGGTGGCACTGGGTGGGCTTTGGGGTCCCTTCCCATCCAACCCATTCCATGATTCTGTCATTCCTTGCTGTGGCTTTGTTTCCCTGCAGCGCAGCTCCTGCCCAGGTGGCCCTTGTGCCACACAGCCCAAGCAGGTGAGAATGTGCCAGGTCCGGGCTCACTGCTCAGCAGAGCCAGGGGAACCGAACAAGACAATGTGTTTAATTCCCATATTAAGAAAAAAAAATTCTGGTGTCTGCTGGTGCCCCCGGGGATGGTCACCACGGACCTGTGTGTCTGACGAGGTGCCAGTTCTCGTGCTGCACGAGTAATGCTCCTTGTCAGCTCTGATAAAACCTGAAATCTATCACCAGCCCTTTCCTCCACAGGTTCTGTTACCAAGGAAAGTAATTACAATTTGTCCTTAATTCCAGAAGTGTGCCTAGAAAACCAGCTGGGAGGAGGCTGGGGAGGAGAGGGCTGGTCCTGGGTAGGGTGCTGTCAGGGCCACAGCTCCCCTGCCACCTCGAGGGGTCCTGAGCAACCGCCTTGGTGGGTGTTGTAGCTGGAAATACTATCGGAGGGTGAGGGAAAGGTGTGGAGGTGACTGTGCTCCAGCAGGGTGTGCCGTGCTGATGCTGTGGGCACTGGTCCTTCAGCAGCTCCCAGCCATGCTGGGGAGGTGAGTTTCCCCCCATGAGCATCTCCACAAAGTCCCTGCCCTGGGCTGGTCCGCTCACTTGATGGAATTTGTTTTCACCCCCAGTTGTTCGGCGGAAGGGGAAAAGCCCTCCCTGTGCCTCTGGATCTGATGCAATGAGACATCTGACGCGGAAGATGAATTGAGGGCGGCATCTGAAGTGCCAGATACATAATCCATCCTAAATAGGCTTCATTAGTGGTAACAATTAAAGTTACCATTGTGGATTGGATACGTTTTTTATTAACTTTGCCCTTGTCTGCAAGTCGGACTCACCTCGTAATAATGAGCTGTGTCACTTCTGATCTATTTCTCATAATAGCTCCTTTCTCCTCTAAATATGGGCAAAATATGATTTATAGGCAGGGGTTTCATCTCGGTGTCAGCCACCCAGCTCCGCCAGCGGGAAGGGGGGTAGCTGTTGACCAGAGTTTACAGCCTTTGTTGGCTCCTTATGGAGGGGCAAAAGCCGTCCTGGGGCTGGGATTGGGGTGATGTCTGTGGGCTCAGGTGGTAGCAGGACAGAGAGGTGAGCTGGGACATCCCATGGAACATTGTCCTCTCCAAAAGCCATTGTCCCACTGGAACAAAAGCAGCAAAACTCTCTGAAGTTTGTCTGGTGTTCTCCTGCCACCCGAGCGTTTCTTTTATCGAGGGATTTATGTCTTGGTGAAATAAATCTTTAATTTTCTATTTTTCATTTTGGAAGCTGAAGGAGATGGGGAGGGGAGGGCAGGGCCTCCCTCCTGGCAGGCTCTTGGGATCCTCCGGTGCTCTCGCTGCAGCAGGGCTCTCCGTGCATCAGGCAGGGGGATGGCAGCCAGGGGGACAGAGCCGCCTGGGCTCTCCGCGTGCCCTGCTGAGGGAGGATGCTCTGCCCTTGCTTTCCTTTAGGCTCAGGCACAAATTGCAGGAGCTCCCAGGCGAAGTTTGATGCAAACTTTTTCCGTTCAAAAAGTTTGGCGCTCGCCTGGGAGAAGACACTACCGAAAACCTGCACCCGAAGCAGCGCCGAGACCCAGATCAGTCTGGGTGTGCCTGTGTTCTGCTGGGAGGGGCACGGTCCCAGTGGGCAGCAGATGCTCAGCAGCCGGGGGAAGTTTTTCCCAAGGGCAGGTGTTTTTCAGAGACCTTTGTGTCTCTGTCTCATCTGGCCTGCTTCAACCCTGAGGACACGAGTCTGGCGTCCTCGGGTGTACGTGACGCGCGTGCGCCGCCTCTGGAGCTGGGGCAGCCCCAGCATTGCTCCCAGCTCCTGGTTCTTGATGCACTTTGAGGGACTGGAGCTGTGGGTGAGAGCACAGTTGGAAATGTGCCCCTGCCAACCTGCTCCCCTTCCCTCCGCGTCTGAATCCCCTCTGTCTCAGACGAGCTCCTAAGCCTCTGCCAAACGGAGAGCAAGGCACAGCCAGGGCAAAAGCCTTCCTGACAAGGGTGTGTGTCTCCTCCTTGCGAAGCTGTCATCTCGTTATATCAATAGTGATTAAGAGAGGAAACTGGCAGTTAATGCCCTGCGAGGGATTTTGATGATTAAATTGAGAGGGTCTGGTAGAAAGCTGTAGCACATTAAATTTGACCCAGGGCAGATGAAAAGGGAGGCGTCAGTGATGTGACCCTCCTCTCCAAGGCACCACATTTCAGAGGAGCATTCAGGGCATCTTTGGGTTTAAATAGTTCTCTTTTTTTAATGTGAATTCTGCGTTTATCCAGGCACAGGCAGAGCCCGGAGAAGTTCCCACTTAGTGTTTTTGTCACATTCCCCAGCACAGAGCCTGCCTGAGTCCTGGCTCGGCAGTGGGACATGGCTGGCAGAGGTGCACACAGGTTGTTTGTCCAGGGTCAGCACATCCTGTCCTCCCCCTCGGTCCCATGTGGGTTTGTCTCTCCAGCTGGCTTGCTTTGAGAAAAAACAAGCAGCAGGAAAAAAAATAATGGAGCTGTGACAAATCTGCCTCCATCAGCCCAAGTTAAACAGACTGTGATGCTTTGGGACCTTTCCTGATAATTAAAAGCAATGTGATGGCTCTTTGCTGGTGAGAATTTATTCTGTCACTTGGCTTTAAAGAACCATCCTTGCCAGGCAGTGTCACAAGTCGGTGGTGAGGCTGTGCTTGCCAGAGCTCTGGGAGCGCTCCGGCGTGGTTGGCTGTGATCCCCTCCCTCTGCAGTACCTACGCACGGGCAGTCAGGGCTCATTCCTGTCCCCACCACCGCCTGTCCTCGTCACCCTGTCCCCACGTGCTGGCCCTTTCCCCTAGCAGTGACGTGTGGCACCGGCATCACACTGGAGGAGTTTGCATCTGTCCCAAGAAAACACTTCCCGTCAGCAAGGCAGCATCGCTGCCAGCAGGCGGTTGCCATGGCAACGTGGCTCTGTAACGGCCCGAGCAGATGATTATTGTTATTTATTATTTTAATCTCACCCTGGTCGCTGCGGCGGGAGCTGGGGCGCTGCAAGGCCGCTGCTCCCTGGGGGCGCGGGAGATGCTGCTGGGCACGGGGTGGAGATGGGCAGACTCGTGGGTCCGGGAGCAGGAGGAGCAGCAGGGGTTCCGTTTGGGAGGGTGGGTAGGGAGGGTTTGATGTCCACACCAGCTTTGGCTTCTGGTCCAAGAGAACCAGTAGTGGCAGAGGGCTGGGTGGGCAGGACAGGACCAGCCTTTCCTCCGGATGCTTTGAGGAGGGAGCACAGCAGAGAGGAGGACCCTCGCCCTGCGGAGGATGCCAGGGCCGTTCGAAGGCAGGCACGACTCGTTCCATCTGGATTCAGGCTGTAAAACACATTTGTCTCCGTGCATGGCACGGGCACGCTGTCTCCAGCCTGCTGCTCGCTCTGCCAGCTCAGGAGATGCTCACAGCTGCTCATGCGCATTTCTCCTCTTGTTGTTGTTCATTTGGAGATACCAGAGCAGCCACGGGCAGCCTGGGGTGTCCAGAGGTGCAGGCAGGGGGACTTGTGGGTGCTTCAAGGAGCGTTGCACACGTTGGTGCTATTTGTGTTGCAAGGGAAGGGACAACATCTGACATCAGTGGCATCATAGAATCATAGAATCATTTTGTTGGAAAAGATTTTTTGAGTTCAACAAGTCCAACCATACCTGTCCAGTACTAAACCAGATCCCTGAGCACCTCATCTGCCCATCTTTTAACTCCCTCCAGGGATGGAGACTCCACCACCTCCCTGGGCAGCCTCTGCCAGTGCCTGAGAACCCTTTCGGTGCAGAAATTTTTCCTAATATCCAATCTCGACTTCCCCTGGTGCAACTTGAGGTCATTTGCCCTTGTCCTATCACTTGTTACTTGGGAGAAGGATCTCCTGATTAAGAGGAACAGAGAGAAGGAGCTTCAGTTTTGCTTGGCTTGGACTGAATTTAAGGATCGTCATGTCATAGAATCATAGAATGGTTGGAGTTGGAAGGGACCTCAAAGCCCATCCATTTCCAACCCCTTCCCACAGGCAGGGACACCTCCCACTAGACCAGGCTCTTCAGGACCCCATCCAACCTGACCTTGAACACTTGTCACCTCTGTGCAGAGCTGCCCATCACACTCCTCGCTGGTGCTGGCTGGGATGCAGCTCCACAGGGATGCAGTGAACCCCGCATAGCTGAGCATATGACCCCCAGATTTGCCCTGACTCTTGGGCCTGCTGAGCAGGGGATGAGGTCCCAAAGCTTTGTCCAACACTCACCCCTTGTTTGGGCTGTTGCCCTGCAGGGAGCTTTCATCAATGCCCAGAAACTGCTCTCCTACTGAAAGCTCAGCACGTCCTGCGCTGCACAGGGACCCTGGTGGCAGCCCAAGGTCACAAGGATGTCACAGCAGGCTTGGAATTGAGATTTCATCTTCTCGAGCTGTTCGGTGCTTTGCACTCAAAGCCATCCTTCATCCTTCCTAAGGGAAGGGGCTGCCTCGCTCAGAGGCACACGGAGCTTTTCATACACACGGTATCAATCTCCGTAAGGGAAGCACTTTTATATTGAAGATCTGATGGAGGAATAAATTCCAATAGAAGTAGAAAGCAGAAGCTAATAGGCTTTTTCACAATGAAAGAATAGATCTGCTGACAAAGGCATTTCCAGGGCATCAAAATAAACTGTATTTTTTTGCAAAGACCAGGGCTCTTCCAAGGCTCCTTCACTCTGCAGGCAGCCCAGCTGAGAGAAGCCCCCCAGACCAGTCGTCTCTGGGAGGCTCCAGCCTGGCTCCTGAGCTTGGTTGGGGTTTATCCCATCTGTCACCCACACAGAGCAGCCCTGGGCATGGTGTATCTTGGGTCAGTTTTGTCTTCCCTTGTTCCTCGGTTCTGCTTCCTCTGCTCCTCCCCTGCTTGTCTGGACATCTGCTTGTCAGGAGCATCTGACCTGCTTTGCCAGTCTGCTCCTCGTCCTCTTCATTGTAGGATTCCTGAGCTGTGCTCTGGTTTTATTTTGCTTTTCTGTCCTGATGTGTTCCTCCAGTTCCCGTTGCTGGCTCTGACCTTGCTCTTTGAGTGGACTTTGCCTCTGCCCTGAGCAGCGCGGGCTGCGGTGATGGTCCCAGCCTGCCTCCTCCAAGGTGGGGCTCTGCCACGGAGACCCCCTCCTTGGCCATCTCACATAGGGCTGTCTCGACTGTCTTTTGTCCAGGGAACACCCCGGGTCACAGGGTTGCCGAATTTTGCCGGTGTTGTCGTCAGCAGTTCTAGGCTGGGGAAGATCATGCTGCCAGATAATCCTGCTGTGTAAGCTTCTTATCTGAAAGTGGCTCTTTGGAACCGATAGGCAGAGTCAGCCCTCGCCCTGCCTCTCCTGTGCGCTCCAAGCAGAGTTCCCAGCTGGGATGACCTTGCACATCACTCTCCTGCACCCGGGTGCTGTGTGTGCTCCTCTCCTTGCACAGAGCTGGGGCAGGAACGTGCCACCTCATCCATGCTCCCCTCCAGGCCCCTTTTCTCCTGGAAAGCCCTCAGCCACAGCCCTTTCTCTCCCTCTTCCCCATCGCTGCTCCTGGGGCGTCTCCACAGAACCGCAGAATGGTTTGCAGTGGGAAAGACCTTTAAGATCATCGAGTCCAACCGTCGACCCAGCCCTGCCAAGTCCGCCACTAGACTGTGACCCCAAGTACGACATCTACCCATCTTTTAAACACCTCCAGGGATGGGGGGGACTCAACCACCTCTCTGGGCAGCCTCTTCCAATGTTTGACAGCCCTTTCAGTAAAGAAATTCCTCCCAATATCCAACCTAAGCCTCCCCTGGCACATCTTGGAGCCATTTCCCTTTGTCCCATCGCTCACTACCAGGGAGAAGAGACCAACTCCCACCTCACCACAACCTCGTTTTAGGGAGTGGTAGAGAGCCATGAGGTCTCCCCTCAGTCTCCTGTCTCCAGACTAAACAACCCCAGCTCCCTCAGCTGTTCCTCATAAGGCTTGTGCTCTGAACCCTTCACCAGCTTTGTTGCCCTACGCGCTCCAATACCTCGATGTTCAGTGCACCTCCAGCACCACAGTAGGAAGCCGGGACTTTGGGCAGCTCTCACCACCCTGGTCAGCCCTGCTCCCAAAATTCAGGAATGGCTTTCCCAAGAGCCTGGGCTGTGGTTCCTGCACACGGCGGTGCCGCCAAGGCTGATCGCAGCTGTGGGGCAGCAGGGAGGTTCTGGGTGCCCAGCTCTCCCTTTCATTTCCCCTTTGAAAAAATATGTGTTAATTTATCTTTCCTATCAATCGATTTTCTGGTTAAAACTGCTCTCTGCCTGCCCTTGATTCCCACCCTGCAGGAAAATAAGCCCTATAAAAGAAATGGATCCCCCTGTTGCTTAAGAGACTAGAATTTACTGAAGACTTAAGCGCTGCAGTCCCCAAAGGGGGCGAGAGGAAATGATTTGTTCAATTAATTATAAATGTTTTAATTTTAATGGCTAATGTGGAAGATAGTCAGATATAAAACAGCAAACTACTGAAGTGTTTTACGGGTCCTTAAAGACCACTAAATGCTTGTTCTGATTCTGTTAAGATCACTCAAATGACTTTTCCTCTTGCGTTCAGGGTAGGGTGCAGTGGGAGGCAGGGGGAGAGGTTTCCTCTTGTATTTTACATACCTCCAGGCAAGCCGTGCTAAATGTTTAGCAGTTCCTTTCTTTGGAGCCAGAATTTGCCTTTGAAAAACAGAAAAGAAAAAAAGAAACAAAGAAGAAGAAATCTTCTGGGTCAAGGTCACCTCTTGCTGTAGGGTTACTCCTACACCTGCTGCATCCCTGACCTCCTCCATGAGATCTCAGCCAGCCCCCATCACACAGGACAACGCTGCCTTTAATTCCAGCACTGCCTTTAATTCCAGCACTGCCTTTAATTCCGCTGTGACAGATATTTCACGTACGTTTGTCTGCAGTTTCTGGGCTGGAGGAAGGCGGCGAAGCCCTTCGTATCGTGGCATTAATGAGCTGATTTACACAGGGAGCGTTCCCAGCCTGCACTTTATCTCGTCAAAAAAACTTCAGAAATGTAGAATTATGAGACATTGTGGAACGAAACATTGCATGGGAAGAAGGAATCCCTGAATGGAAGTTTCCTGAGTGAACGACCCTGCGCGTCTGGGTGTGGCTTGGAGCAGGGCAGAACTCCCAAGCCAGGACCTTGCTGCCACCAAGGCTTTTCCTCCGGCTTTCTGCTCCCAACCCTTGTTTTTGCAACTTCGTGCAGTTCAAGCTCCCTGTCGCTGCTGCATTCCCCTGTCTTTACTTTTCCTCCCACTACGATACCCGTTCACACTGTCCGTGCTGCTGCAAATTCCTCTCTGTGGCTCCTATTTTCTTGCTGAAAAAGAGCAGAGCCTGGGAGGGGGTAACTTGGCCATTTAATAAATGCATTGTCTCAATTTCTTTTTCCTCTCCTGTCTCCGGTCCATCCTGCCCTGAAAAGCATTTTCCTGCCTTCTCAGTTTGTTGACCCCTAAAGCTCCAGAGCTGTTACCTAAACTAAATGGCTTCTCTTTTCATGCTTCAGCAAAAATCTCTCCTGCTTCCAGCACAACCCGTCTCCTCCCAGGCCACACAGAAACAATTACAGCAGCAAAACGCTTCTATAGTCATAATTATCCTTCCTCGCGATGCTCCGGCAGGCTGCGCTCGGGAAAGGCAGGTGGGTTTGGGTGGTGGTTAGAAATCCCCACGGAGGCTCAGCCTCAAAAGCACCTGAAACCCTACTGATAGGAAACAAACTGATTTCTTACTCTCGGTTACTACTGGGAGCAAGATTTGCTTTGGAGCTGGGACGTAGAGCAGAAACATTTCAGGAGGACTTCTGTTGGGTGCTCCATGAGGTTGACCACTCTGGTCCAAACTCATCCCATAGGAATCCTTGCTCATTCATTCTGGGCTGGTCTGAGCCTGCTTTGCTGAGCTTGAAGTGAGTCCTCGCGAAGGGATTTGGAGTTTATGATTGTGAAGGGGTTATTTTCTTCTTAATTTTTCTTTTTCAAGAGGAACCCCCCAGGCCTGCAGGTTCCAAAGCGGGTTTCTCATTGGCAGAGCCATCAGGTTTCTATTTTAATCGATGTGGTGGCGCCCAGGTGGCTCCATTGACCAGACCCCAAAACAAGACGGGGGAGGCTGAAGGAAGCAGCTCCAGCAAGCCCTGAGCTGTGCTGCCAGCTTCCCTCTGCCTCGCTGCCGGGCAGGAGAGCTTTGCTGGGCAGCTGGGCAGCCCTGGCCCAAGAGCAGGAACTGTGCAGCTGCCAGGGGAGAGCAGAGCCCACACAGCTAATTGGGGACTCGGGGGACGTGCGTGTGTGCCAGCCATCTGGAGGGGTCATTAGCAGCGTGCGAAGCTCGGGAGCAAATGTTGTGTTGGTAAGGCAGGTTGTGTGAGCATTCGCCTTGCAGAGAGGGGTGAGCTGGTTTGGAAATGAGCTGCTGCTGCCGTGGCTTTGCACTCGGGAGGATTGCACAGGCAGGCACTGCGGATGCGGCGTGTGAGTGATACGGGGCTGGGACCGCCGGGGCAAAGCTGCATCGTTCTCCTCAAGCACAGGCGGGGAGGGTCGAGAGCAGGACCGTGCGGCTGCTGCCAACAGGGGTGAGCTGTGACCTGTCTTGTCAGAAAGCAGAAAGTCTCTCACAAATGGATTTCCAATTTCCCATGCACCTGCTTAGCTGAGACAGATTTCTTGCTTTGTAATTACTTTTTGGGTACTTACAGGATCTGGTATCCAGGCAACTTGATGCTTCTCAAATCCGTTTGCAAATCTGTTTTTCTGTTGGTTTTTAGGTGTTGGAGAAACATCAACCAAAGCCTTGAGGCACAGCCTGCCCTCTCCACGGCTCTTTCTCTTCCCTGAAGTCTCCTGGGTAGCTGCAATGCCGTGTCAGTGTTCCAGGGGTTCGGGTATGTGATGCAGCAGCCCTGCCAGGCAGGGCATCGACCCCTTGCACGCCCTCTGGGGCTCAGGGCAGCAGCTCTCAGCCTTATTTTGGAGAAGATGCTGCCCAAAGCCAGCTCCTGCTGGCCATGCATCTTTGTGTCCCCAACAGCATCCTGAGGCAGCGATGTCTTCCCATGGCTGTGGTCTGGCCCTGCTTGATGAGCCATGAGAGCACATGCTCAGACCTCTTGATTGTAGAGCGTTTGTGTTTGCGCGGGTCAGGGCCAGACTGTGGATTCTTTAATTAAAGCAGAGCCGCAGTTAATCATGCCGATGAGCTCTCTCTGTGGACCCGTCTGTCGCAGGGCTGGCACAGGAGTGGGGCTGAAGGTCACCCACGACTCCCAGCCATCGCAGAGCTGCATAGGGGCCAAGCTCCAGCCTTCCCCTCCTTCCCTTTATTTACATTTTCATGAACAACCAAAGACAGGAGGGAAGGAAGGACAGAACAGGCTCTTTACAGGTCAATGCACCCCCTAAAAGGTTACACATCAACACTCACTCAAAGGCTTTGACCTCTGTCAGGCCAAGTGTAATTTAATTAAACTTTTGCTTAACTGCTGAAATGCTCAAATAACTTGGAAATGTGGACGTGGGTCACATCACGGGTGGTGCTGGATGGTCCGTCCCGCTCACCTGGCTCCCAGCCATGACGGTGTTTTCCCTTTCTCTCTCCCCCAGCAGCCTGAGCATCCTTCAGCACTGAGCATTTGGGCTTAAAGCTATCGCTTGTGGTCACGGTGGCAACAATTAGGCCATCAATCAATAAACTAATACTCTCATTTACAGTCATCAGGGACTGCAGATCTAAGCATCTGCTTTTGCTAATGAGTTCCAAAGTTGGCTAAATCTGGTAGCCCTGTTCTCGTGGAGAAGGAAGCAACAGGAGTTCAATGCGGAATTGGACTCTGGTGAACACGACATCAATTTTAATTAGCAAGCTTCTACAGTTTCCCAACTAAACCAAAATAAATGAGGAAAGGGAGGGTGCTGCTAGGGCAGAGGCACCTCTGCAGGCTGCTCGGGGCTCATTTTGGGAGCGCAGCATCCCAGCCCCTCACCAGGGCACGGGGGTCGCAGGCGGTTCCGTGGCACCCGTGGTCTACGGCCCTGCTTGTGCTCAGCACTGCTTGGATGTGGCTCAGCTACAGCACTTTTCAGCTGCCACGCTTATCTTTTAATCTGGCGTGGAGTCGTTTATTTACACCTCCAGGCCTACACTCTGGCTACCCTGGGGATGCTGAAGTTTGAAAAGCCCTATCATAGATCTGTTGTAGCTTAGAGGGAAGGGAAAAAGCTTATCCTCTACCTGCCTCTAAATGACTATAAATGTTTCTTTGTCAGTGATCATGACTCACAGGGGGCTGGAAATTGATGAGCTGGTGCTTGACCTGATTGATGGAGACCTCCATCACCTGCCGCTTCCCGAGCTCGCTGCACCACGTGGCACGGTTTGGGGCAGGAGGGAGCAGCAGCCTCCTCCTTCGCTGCAGTCGTGGCCGTTGGCAGAGCTCAGAAACAACCCCTGCATCCCACACAGGAGGTACCATCCCCTGCATCCCCGGGGTACCAACCGCCCATCCTGCATCCTTGCAGCACCGTCACTCGCTGCACAGTGTCAGGGCTGGGAACTCGCCGCCAGCTGGAGAAATCCTGTCCCAACTCCAGCCCCGCAGCCCGATCAGTGCCCCGCGGGCAGGGCTGCTGCCTCGTGACAGCGGCTTCTTAAGGGATGGAGGAGAAAAGAATAAAAAAGAGAAGCACGGAGCCATACATCTAGGTCTGTTCAGTGATGACTTATATAAGGACTTGTCAAAGTTAGGAATATAACTGAAATTAACCTCCAGCTGTATGAAATCTTCAGTGAGTTAGGCCTGCAGTGATTGGATTCCTTTGAAGATGAACCATATGGACCCAAAATGAGAGCGTCCCAGTTCCCCCAGCACCGGCATCGCAGCGAGCCAGAGCAGCCGCAGCAGAGTCGAGCCTGCCGGGTTGAAGTCCAGCTGCAATTTTTCAGGTCAGCTCTGCTCAGAAGGCGGTGAAAAGCAAAGCTGAAATTTCTTCTGCAAGACAATTCCCCAGAATGCCTCCAAACCGGTGCGGCCGCGCTCGGTTTGTACCTGTTGTGTAACACTTGCTGACTGCTGAAATACCCCCCGGGCGGTGCAGCTGGAATTTCACCACTGTGGATTGCAAAATGCTTTCTGTTTTTCCCAGAGAGTGTTTTCAGGTGAGGAGGAAGCCGATGGCCTCCCCAAAAGCCCTGTTAGTTCAATGCTGGGCACCTGTTCCTGCTGCAGCCAGGGGCCTGATCCTGGACCTTGTGGATGCGTTCAGAGTAAACATCTCTGCCTGATTTGCTTAAATCAATATTCATTTTTTTCCTGGGCAGGATAGCAGCATCTGTAAGGAAAGGAAAAATGTCATTTAAGAAGGCAATTATGCAAAGACAAATGTATTTTTAAGAAATCCTGGAACATTTTGAGCAGCAGCCTGGTGGGTCACTGGGTCACAGCCTTGCGTCTCCCCAGGGCTGGACGGTGCGAGTTGCTCCGTGTCCTTCCTGCCACCAAAGCACCCTGCCCTGTGCCCACCGCACTGCAGGGCGTTAAACCTGAATATATTCTCCGGGGTCCCACTGGGCAGGGGATAAAACACCAACCATCGTCCTCTCAAAGCAGTCCCATTATCTTCCCGATGGATTTATTTCTGAGAAATCCAGACATCACGATTTTCAGGAATCTCGTGTTTCTCGGTGCCGGTTAAAACAGCAGATAAAAGCAACCGCTTGAAAAGTCCTTTCTCCTTTTCTTGTGAGCTCTTCAGTGAGTCAGATTGAGGCATTACTGACTGTCAGGGATGTTTTAAGGCACGGCCTTCTCTGGATTAAAGCAAAATCCAGACACAGGGTTTGGCCTTCAGTGAAGATTTCTTTTGCTGAGCCGTTCCTCCCGGGCTGCCCCGGCGTGTTCCCGCATCCCTGCCGCATCTTACGCCCACACAGCCGTCTGATCCGGACAAGGGTACGGACAGCCCAGTTCTGAGGGTAGTTTTATTTCAGCTCCTCTGAGGAAGTTCTGATGAGTTTAAAAAAAAAGAGAAAACCAGCTTTGGTTTATTACATGGGGGGGTTTAGTACCTATAGAAGTTACAGAACCTGAGAGGTCTTTGCACGACTGAGAATAGTTGTGCACGCGGCGTGTGCCTCTCGATGGCTGCGCTGGGCCAGATGTGTGCAGCTGGTGGGCACAGCAGAGGGCAGGAGATTGCCTCCATTGCTTGGAAAGATCACATTTACTGAGTTCCCAGGGTTTTCCACACCATGATCCCCAAACAGCCCCCTTGAAAGGGTGAATAACCAAGAACTGGCGTAGGGACGCTGGGGAAAACCTCTTTGAAATAAAAGCCTGGTTGTTAAGGAGCAGGGGAGCATTCAGCAACATTTTGTGGGGAGGGAGGTGACACTGAGGCTTCTTAGCAACTGGGCAGACCCAGCAAGGTGCTACACCAAGCCCCCACCAACAGCCTGAGGGGGGGGTGCGTGAAGGGATGTCTGATCCGAGCGGGATGCTCACCAAGGGCTGGGCTTCCAGGGATCTGCTGGTCAATGGAGCCACTCGAGTCCTGGTGGGGGCAGCTCTGGCCAGGGGAGGTAAAGGAGAGATGCTGGGGTCTACGGGGTGGCAGCCTGGGCGCTGCAGTGTGCTGGAGGAAGGCTGAGTGCTGGGTAGAGCTGCTGCAAGCCTCCCGAGCCGACTCTCTTGATGCTTTTTTTAATACATATATTAAAAGGGTGATAATAAGCAAATCCGTCAGTTATGCAAATGAGTGGCAATTGCATCTTGAAGAGCATCCCACAGTTTAATTACATCATAATTGCAATGTAACACTTTAATTACCATATGCATCACAAAATCATGAGCACTGTTTCTAATCTCTTCACTAATATTTCAAATCAAACAGATTGCACAGGGCCTCGTAGTGCATCGCAGCCCTGCGAGCAGAAATGCCAACTGCATCCCACGGCCACGGCGATCTGGAGGGCCAGGGGTCGGGAAGCTGTTCTCAGCATCCTCGCATGGCCGTGCTGTTGGCAGGTGNCTGGGCACGCGCCGCCGAAGGGCAAAGCCGAGCGCCAGCCGTCGTGCTGGGAGGTGGGAGGGGTGAGGCGGCTGCGCTGGGCTCTGTTGAGGAAAGCAGAATTTTCTCAGAGATGCTGCAAAATAAGACCCAAGGGAAGGACAGGGAGATGTTTCAAGGGAGGGTTGGGTTGGACATCAGGAAAAGGTTCTCCCCAGAGGGTGGTGGAGCTCTGGAACAGCTCCCAGGGAAGCAGTCACAGCCTGACAATATTCCAGCAGCCTTTGGCCAACGCCCTCATGGTGTGAATATTGAGGTGTCCTGTGCAGGGACAGAAGCTGGACTTGCTGATCCTGGCAGGTCCCTTCCGACTCAGGACACTCAATGATTCTATGAAATGTTTGCTGGAGGCTACAGAGCCCGTTTTGCTGGGCTGGCCCTGGACCCACTCCGTCTCCATCCCTTCTCGGGCCAAGGATGCCCAAGGCAGCTCAGGTAAAGGGATGAAGGTTTGCAAATGACCATTGAGGAAGAGCAGATGGATGAAAACCTTGTCCTTGATCCTCCCTTCCCCTCTGGGCACAGGAAAGCAAATTTCACGTTCTCCTCCTCACCCCAGAGAGGGAAACAATATCGGTTTCTGGAGCACAGCTTTAGCTGGAGACCTGTGGATTTGATTTAAACCAGTTTATTTTGTAAATCTTCCCAGTTTGCATGTTTCTATTTTTCCTCCCATCCAGCTTCTTTCTTTCTCCCACAGAGAGATATCTAAGAAGTGACGTAAGATAAATAACCGATGGGCATGAGAACAGCTTGGAATTCCTGACTGGAGACTCGGAGAGGGATGCTCTCAAGCAGCGACGCGTGCGATGGAGTGATGGGGCAGGAGAGAAACGTGCTGGGGAGGTGAAATCGCTCCTGCCTCTGTGCCAGTGCCTGTGCCAGCTGCACCAGGAAAGGGCTCGGAGCTCTCCCATTCCCTGAGGAGCAGTGGGACCGGCCAGCACGTGGACCAGAGGCAGAGCAGGTGCCCAGCCCTGCGCGTCACCGGTGCGTTTGCTGTGTGCCGCAGGTTGCTGGTTTGCTTTGCCGTGAGCTGGCAGTGATTTAAAATCATCCTGTGCTAATCCATGTAAATTCTTTTAATCATGTGTTTAATCTTTTAAGCATGTGGTAATTAAATTACATGCCAGTCAGAAGCTCGGCAATGTAACGGGTGAGGTTCGCAGCCCCGTGGGCAGCGGGGGAGAGCGGCAGGACAGTCAGCCCCGTGGCCAGGACATTTGGTCGCCTGCTTCCTGGGGCTTCCACTGTTTCCCTCTTGTTGTTTCTTCCTTTTCTCTTTTCCCCAGCCCCTCTGAGATCCTGGGAGCGGATACGCTTCTGGAAAGGTGAGAATCAGAGCAGGCTGAGGAACATCACAGGAGAAAAACAGCTAGTGTTCTTCTTCCGAGANGCTGACAGAGCGGTGAAGCCCTGGCAGGGGCTGCCCAGGGCAGTGGGGGAGTTTCCATCCCTGGAGGGGTTCAAAACACTTGTAGATGTGGTGGAGGCACATCTCCTGCTGCTGTGTTTGATGATGCTGGAAGAAGGAAGAGGAGAAAGAGGGGGGAAAGCTAAAGCCTCAGCACAAGCAAAGGCTGGGACGGGGGCTGGAGCGCTCCTCTGTGCTCTCAGAAAGCGGGAGGAGAACTGGAGGAGGGAGCTCCCGAGCTCCTTGGACGGTTGGTGATCATTTGTTCTCCTTCGCTGTGGTCCTCGCTCACCCAGCCGGGCGGTGCGGGATGCTGCGATGGGAGGAAAATACATGACACGAGAAGCACATTAACAGATTAAACTTTGTGATGGGAAGGGGAAAGTAGAGATGAACTGCTAGGTAGAGAGATGACTGGCTTTGGGAACGTGACAATTACCGTACTTAATATTTTTTTTAACATTAAGAGCCAAATAGGAGCATATATTTAATTCATTAAAACAGTATGAAGTAGCTCCCTCCATCCCAATGCAGTTAATTGGTGCTTTATAGAGAAGTATCAGGAAATAAGTGTCTCCTAATGAAAGGGTCCCTGTAAGGTCAGCCTGCCGCTTGTTAGCTAATCGGAGACTTATTTGTTTTGCAAATTGCTCTCCCATTTTGAACCGCTGTGCAGTAATTTCCATGGCGGGGAAGCAGGAGAGAGTTCACGGGGCTGTTTTTGAAGCCCTCAATCTGTCATTGGGAGGAGGATAAAAATAGCCTGGAAAAGACAAGGAGCGGGCTGCTGGGTTTGTTCCAGGCAGTCCAGCCCCGTCTTCCGCAGCGGCGATGTCAGGAGCGAGGGGTGGCCGGAGGGCTGCGTGAGCGGTGGCACTGTCCCAGGTGTGCTGGTGGACACCAGTAACTCCTCGCCTTGCCTGGCTGGGCAGTAGGCACTGCTCTCCTGCCCTGCCCTTTGCAGCACTGCCAGCAGGGCATGCGATCCACGGGGTCCTGCTGCCACTGCCCGTGTCCTCTGTGTCCTACGTCATTGGATGCTCAGAAATAAGGTACCTGTGCACAGAAACCCATTCCCTGGGGTCACAGTGAGCCTGGAAGGTCTGGCAGGAGCAGCTCTGTGGGAGCAGGGGTTGTCTGGGCCAGGGATGCAGAGCACAACCCGGCAGTGAGACGTTCCGGGCAGAGGGGAGCAGCATCAGCACCCCTTTTGCACCCAGAGTGCCCGAGGCAATCGCAAAGCCTGAATTAAACCCTTTTCCTTCTCTTCCCAAGGCAAATGCAGGTCTGGCTGCTGCTCTGAAGCACAGCTGGTCTGCCCTGTCCTGGGGGTCATTTTTATCTCTGCAAGCTCACTTGTAGAGGAGGTGTCTCCCACCACGCCAAGACCCTTCTCCTTTGCTCGGCTCAGTTATTTATTTTACAGATGCACACGTGGGAACAAGCTGGCTGACCAAGTGTCCCCTCTGCATCCCCTGGGACACGAAGCTCCTCGCTTCACCCCTCCTCGCCCTCCTGCTGCCGCAGCCCCCGGCCCCGGGGCACAGCCCAGAGCAGGCTGAGACGAGAAGGGCCTGAGAAAGGAGGAAGAAACTCTACTTTTAAAATTTTTAAGTGAAGAAGCAGAATGATGTGTAAATCGAGCCTGTCATCCTTTCCTTACTAATTCCCTGGCTCGGGTTCAGCAGCGCTGCCGGTCCAGGCTGTGGGTGATTGGGAGCCCAACAGCCGTCGCTGCCGATTTCACTCAGATATTTAGAAACCAGGAGCCAGAGCAAAGCGCGGAAGCTCCCTGAGCTCATGCCAGCGCTGCTCACAGCCGTGCTGGGCGGCTGCCCCAGCTCTCCGATGCCCAAACTGGGGCACAGCTCTTCGACCGTGAACTTTAGACAGTGATTTTCCCTTGGTTTCAAAGCAGGGTAACTGGGAGCACTGGGAGCCGATCCTGGCCATCCTGACAGCTCTGCTCTTTCTGTTGGCAGTTGCTTGCACGCCCAGCAGCGCGATGATTATGGAGGAGAAAGAACTTTTATTTCCCAGTATTACAGGAAAAAAAAATAGCCTTTATTTTAATTTCGCCCTAAAGTAATAAAGCCTATAGTGTAAAGAAAACATTACACTGAAGCGGAATTTTTTCCCCAAATGTCATGGAAATGGCAAAATTGCAGCAACTGTATTTGTGTGCAAAAGAGAGATTAATTTTAAAAGGTTATATTGATTGCAGTCAGGCATGAACCTGCAGCAAGGAGCCCTCTGCGATTCCCCACCCCGCACTGTGCAGATGGGGGAGCAAGATGCTCTCCTCTCCCCAGGACACGGAGGCATCTCTGGTGCTACGCTTCATAAATCCTGAACGGTGATGGGTAAGGTGAGCACCTGTGATCCCTGGAGCAGCCCTGGCTCCTGAAACCCAAGGCTTCATCCACAGCATCTCCAGAAACCTTGGGTTAGGCTGATTGCTGGATCAGATTTTAGGAACCAGAGATGAGTGGCAATCTGGAAGCGTCAGCTGTGTGAGGAAAGGCTTCTGGTAGCAGATGGAAGCTGTGAGCGTCACAAGGTGAGTTTGGGGTGTCCTTGGTTACACCTCTAATGTTCTTGGTCCCTGGGATCGCTCTGCTGGCTTGGCTTCACATAAGTACAGGTGGACATGATCACCTTCTTTGAGCACTCATTGGACTTGGGTGGTGCTGTCTGCCCTGGCATCAGCCTCTCTGTGGGGGCTGAATGGACCCAGACTCTTGGGGATTCTTTTTTCCTTGCCACCATGGCAGCTCAGTTTTCTACTCAAAGATGGTGCTGGTAGCAACTTCCATCTTCTTCCAGGGCAGCAGAGCACAAGCTGGCAGCTCTCCCAGCAGCCCTGAGTGACCACTTGCCATCACAACCCACGGGATCTTGTTTTTCTCATGAGGACTAGAGTTTGGGGCAAAGTTGCGCAAGCAGAGAACAAGAGTCGTAGTCTCTACCACGAGAACACAAGGAGATTTTTAAATGCCAATGACCAAGGTTTCCTCCTAGAACCCCTTTTCTCCTCTTCCCTAGGGCACAACCTCTGTTTGGCATCAATGCAGGTGCACGAATGGCCCCTCCACTGCCCGCCATCGCCTGAGCTACGGCGTTTCCCGCATCAAGCGTGAACCAAGGCTGACCTTCCTCCGCGTGCGAGAAGCGCCGAAGCTGTACTTACATAAATACATAAATATCTGCCTCCACGAGGCAGTCTCAGAGCTTGAAAGCTGCCTTCGTGGGGTCACGCCCCGCAGCATGGGACCGGGAGCGGCTCCATCCCTCGCTCGGCGCAGCCGGCTGGTTCCCCGTGCTGCCCGCGCGGTGCCGGGGCTCCGGACTTCAATGGCAGGAGGAGGAAACGCTTCGCCTTGATCAGGAGGGATAAGAATAGTGAGCGGCAGGCGGCAGATGGTGGGGTGCGGATGAAAGGCGGCTGGCTCTCATTCTTCCCACGCCCAGGGCGATCTGCCCCTTCTTTTTTTCCGAGCCGTAATTGCACGCCATGCCACAGATGAGTGTCGCACTCCACCAAAGCTGGAGCACCGCGAGGCCACGACTCCGGGCTCTCCGTCAATGAGCGGGGAGGCGGGGAGGATGCTTTTGATCCCACTCTTCTTCCTCTGACGTTCTGAAGGATGATTAGGCTCTGAAGAAGGTATTTCTTTGGCTCAGGCTTTCCCTTGCTCTGCAGAGGGGACCAACCGCTGCTCTACCATTTCTGGAGAGCAGAGCGGCCCCGCGGAGCCGGGCTGGGCCGGTGGCCAGCACAGTGTGAGCCACTCTCATGGAAGGTGCTCTCTGGGCTCCAGGCTAAGTTCAGACCCCAAATCAACATCCCTGGGCTCTCCACGGCACCCAGGCATTGAAATGGTGGACACTTACATGGCCCCTCCTGACAGCAGTCTCTGGCTCTTGGTGGCTTCTGCCCTTCCATTTCCTGGCAGAGGCAGCCTTGCCTGGGGCACCAGAGCTCTTTGAGGTGCTGGGCCACCTCAGCACCGAGATTTCCAGAACCAGCAGCTGTGATGGGGCATGGTGACCTCACACTTCCCTGTCTATTTTCAAGTGCTTCCTCTGGCTTTGATTTCCTTAATTTAACACAAGCACAGAGAGCAGAAGTGGGCTCGAACCTCCATCTCCAGCAGCTGAAATCCAATAATCACTCAGTGCAACCCACCTGGAGAAGCTGGTCAGCAAATTGTGAAGAAATTCACTGTATCCTTTAGAGCAAGAAATTATCCTGCAGTGTAAGTTATGGCTCTGGCAGCCTTATGGGTACAAAAAATAAAATTAAAAGGGTGAGTGAGACTGGAGATTTAAATGATGCACTAGAAAACTTTGAGGAGGTGACACTCAATCTGAGATAACTTTGGCTGGGATTTTCACTTTGGATGAAGGGGACTTGGCAACGGTGTCGGAAGAAGATGAAAGGGAAAACCCTGACCCTGGTGGTAACAACCAATGGGTTTGGAGGCAGAAGAGCAGTGGGGAGGCCTGCATTGCCTCGGGAGGTTGCTTGCAGAGTGCGATGCCCTGCAGCTCCATCCCCTTTGGCAGCAGACTGGGGGCTCCTGGGGGGCTGGGGGTGGTGCAGGTCACCTCTGTGTCATCCCTGCACCCAGATCCAGCTCTCAGAGGGTTAGTGAGGCTCTAGATTCTGTTCAAGGGAGATGCCAGGAGAGCCTGGGTCTTGACAACAGGTCTAATGGGTGATGGTAGGGACCATCTTCCTTTCAAAACCACCCTACATCCCCCAGACCTCACCCTGCTTGCTTGGTTTGCCTTGCCAACCTGTCCCTGCCTCTCTAGGGGTGGTGGCAGCTTGTGCGAGGACCCCCGTCAAGTGGTCCCTGCCCAGCCAGGCGCAGGCAGCAGCCCCCAGCCCCCAGCAGGCTGATGGAGCCACCCAGTCCCCAGCTCATTAAGTGTCCCATTGTGTTTGCTGTGCATCCCAGTCCAGCACGTGATGAACATCATCGAGCCCGCAATGAGACATGGTGGGAGCCCTGGAGAGATGCCAGGAGGATGTGCCAACGCATGTGACAGTGGCAGGAGCCCAGGAGCATCGCCTCCTCCTTCCCAGGGCCAGAATCTCACCCGCCGAAATCCTTGGCGTTGGCCAAAGCAGTTCAGCTGAGCGCATCATCCCTACAGCTGGTTGGTATTTGGGGGCTCTTTTGTCCTATTTTTAGGAAATGCCAATATGGATTTGGAACTTTTTTTGAGGTCTGGGAGGGAAAAGGTCAGCTTGAACAAATTTCTCAACCTGAACTGAAAACAGAGAGGGGCAAACCAGTTTGGTAGCTGTTTTCCCAGACCTACTCCCGCTTCAGACGGCAGCTAATTAAAGTGCTGACATTTTAAGACACCATGATGAGAAATCTCTTGCTTTGAGCCAAATCTGGGCCCTTTTCAGAGTTCAGTTCACACATTTGCTGCCCGAAGTCCCGGGGAGCGGCGCAAGCAAATTAAGGGGTAGGGTTTAATGTAGGATTTTCCATGGGGTGTGAACAAGTTTTTAGCCTTTGGAAGAGTACTGTTCTGTCAGCCTGCCTGGGCAGAGAGCTCCAGATTCAAGCTGAGCGCTGTGGCAGAGGTGTCTGTTTGGGTTTGGGCTCTGCTGTGTGTCACCCTGCTCAGGAACACCAGAGGGGGAGTCCCAGCCCTCCTGGGATGGGGTGCAGGAGAGCAGCCAGCACCCCAGAAGCTGTAGCATCGCCGCAGCAGCTCTCCCCTGCTCTGCTCCAGAAGGCTGGAGGCTTTTGGGGTAGCTCTGGTGTTACCAAAAACACTGGCAAATAAACTCTCTAAGACTCATTTTGGAGCATCAGAAAGCAGCAGCCTTTAATTCGGAGGGGAGGAGCGGGTGGGCTGCAGCAGTGCTGTGCCAGGTGCCGTGCCAGGGCAGAGGGGAGGTGCGGGCTGCGAGGCCGGGGCGGGCTGGGAGGGAGTGAGCTGCAATCAGGAGATGCGTTGGGGCTCTCGGACTGCCTGCACGATGCAGCATTCGGGAGACAAAGCACAAAATTGAGCTCAGTGGGGGATACAGGAGGTGATGTGGGGGAAGGAGACGCTGGCCCTGCGGAGCAGGAGGAGGCTGAGTGCTGGGGAAGGGATGGAAGCAGAAAGAGCCCATCTGATTCTGGCTGCTACAAACAGTTCCTGGTGCCAACCCAGTGCTGCAGGTGTTGAGGGGTGAGCGTGGTGCCCCACGAAGAATATCCTCAGGTTTGGTCCCAGGAGGGGCCTGTCTGCCCCAACCCTGGGGATGATGTGGTGAGACGCGAGGAGAGGAGTGAGATGAGAGGGTTGGACAGACAGACAGCTCTTGGTGGACTGATCTGGAGGGAGGGGCTGATCAGGACACTGCAAAAATAGTTGGAATGCAGGGTGCTTCCCCTCACTCTGGACATGAAGGGGCTTGGGTGGGCACTGCTGGGGGGCAGTGCCACCTCCAGAATGGGCCCAGTGGGACCAATTCACTCTCACCCACTGGTAGCCTGTGCCTGGGGGAGGCAGAGGCACACCCTGGCCCCCAGGGTGGGAGTGGGGTAGGTGTGTCCTGCCAGGCTGCGATCTATCCCATGGGCGAGACCTGCAGTGCTGGGGACAGCTGGCACAGGGCATCCCCCAGTGCCAGGCTGAAAAGCTCAGTGTGAGTGCAGAGGCCCTGCTGCTGTCACAGCCCGGAGCTGGCTGGAGGCTAAAGCTGCCAACGCTGCCCTGGGGCGCGATGCTGGTGCTGGGATGCAGATTCTGTCCCTGGCAGAAACATCTCCAGGCAAAGCATCCTGTAACGGGGCATTATCTGCCTAGAGGGGCGGTGGGTGGCAGGCACTCGGGGTGCCCAAGACACTGAATTGGGGTGCACTGGGGCATCTCAGCCCTCGCTGCTGCTCTGCCTTCTGCATGAGCAAACCTGCCCGTCCCCTGCCCTCTCTGGGGTTAATCCTCACCCCTGTCCTTGTGTCTGAAGCCTCTGCCTGGCTGTGGGGCTACAGCCCCCAAGCCCCCACGTCAGGTGTTTTCCTGCTCCCCCACGGACCCCTCTGCCGATGCCGGGGAGCAGCGAGTGGGGTGCAGGGTGCAGCCCCCAGCTCCTCATTAAAAAAAAGGTACCTATATATATAGGGAGAGGAGATTTCATTAGCTCAGCAAAGAGGCCGAGCTGTGCCACACCACCGCTGCCAGGCTGGTGCGAGGCTGAGCGGGAGCTGGCAGCCTCTCCTCAGTAGAGACATTTTCTGCTCCGTCATCCTGAGTTTTCAGCCTTGCTTTGCCAGGCTGTTCCTGCGAAGGCGGCCGGTGCCGCTCGGCGCGTTCTCCCAATGCCATCTAGTGTCTGCTCCAGCAGCCCTGGACAGTTATTTTAAGGCATTAGATTTTATTTATTGCAAAATGATCTTTGGGGGCCAACAAGCTGCTCGGGTTGATTATTAACAGTGGTACCTACAGCACCTGTAACTAACTGGGGAGGTTAGGCTTGATTATTTTTTCCATCATTCCCATTTCACACCAAAGCCCACCCCGGTAGGATGGGGGGAGGATGTGATGACACGTCCAGGGTGATTAAAGTCTTCCAGCCTTCAGCCACTTGTCTTGTGGCCCTGACATCACCTGAGGCTTAATCACTCAGAAAAGTGCTGTCATGTCCTATTGTCGCCGTATTGGGAGCGCGACCTCTTTCCCATTTAGCTGCCATCTCAAAATAATATAACTTGCCGGGGACAGGCATGACTCAGGAGAGTGGTAATAGGATATAAAGACTTTGACCTGCAGGTCGCCCATTTGAATGCCACCAAGGTCTGTGGCAAGGGCAGAGATGTCATTTGCACGATGATTGTTTGGCCAAACCACCCAATACGGACGTAACCCGGACCCTTGGTGACAGTGAGCAGGGGCTGGGGGCTGGGCTGGGCTCTGCTCCCACTTGGAGAGCATCCTGGGACCCTGAACCTCCCTGCCTGGATTTTAGGACTGAGTACCCACGGTCCCCTCCAGCCTATGAGTTTGCCTTCCATGTTCTTCCCTTGCCATCGTTGCATGGACAAATTGGAAATGCTCTTTTTCTGCCCTCTTAGGGGCAAAGTGCCACGGCAGCACCTGCCCTCGGTGCCTCCTCGCTTGCTTCCCAGCACAGAGAAAGGTCCCCCTGCTTGTCCCGTCCCCTTCTCCGCTCACCACCATCATCTGCTGTGATTTAGGACCCTACCAACCTCATCCCCACTCTCAGCCACCACTGACCATGTGAATTTATCTCCTCGGTAGGAAACCGTCTTATCGAGTCAGTTTGTTTCCCTGATTAATTAAGCTCTCCCTAGAATTGAGGTTACTCCCTGCAGTCTCACTTGTGAATATTTGCCGATTAATGGGTCCTGGCCACGTTAGATGGGCACTATTGGGTGGGGGGGGGTTGGCTGCTCTCACCCAGGTGGTCCTTGAATACAGGTTTGCTGTAGGAGAGGTGTGAACACACCTGCAGCCTACAGGTCCCATTGCAGCAGAACCTTGGCCCCTGCACCACCGCAGCATCTGCTCGGTGACCCCGGATGCCTGTGCCAAGCAGCACCGCTCTCCCCAGGGGCTGCAGCCCCCTCCTCGTTAGCACACGGCCCTGAGAGTCAGCAGGGCGGTTTAATTGCTGTTGGCCTCGTTAGCAGTGCTGCCTTCTCACCATCCTCCCTTTAATTGTAGCCTTGCTCCTTCCTTCCCCGGCAGCGCTGCAGGAAGCGCTCTGGGTGAGAACCTCCCTGCGGGACCTGTTAAGAACAGGGTTTGAAGCTGTCTTGCCCCTCTCCCTTCTTGCTGAGGGGCAGGGGCTGCCTTGGCTCTTCCTATGTCTGCTGGAAGCCTGGGGCTCAGTCCCGTGGCGCCCGTCCTTGGGCCACCAGCATCTGCAGGACCTTCCACCACCAGAGGTGGAGGCCACAAAGGGCTGGGAGCCCCCCTAGGAGTTCCCTGGGGGGTTTGCAGACTCCCAAGGTGTTGGCAGTTTGGGGAGGTGGTGCCCACCCATACGAACCCCAGGATAGGGGGGAGGAGGTGGTACCCACCTGCGGGAACCCCAGGATAGGGGGGTGCAGGTGAGGAGCCGCGGGTTGGTGGGTGGGCTCAGGGACACCAAGGCACCAGGGCTGAGCCGGACGCGCAGCAGTCGATTTGGCTGCAACAGCAACTGATGCTCACACGCCGTTCCCAGCGGTTTAGCAACATCCAGCCTGCTCTGTGTGTTTAGTTTTCACTAATCTGTTTAGGGTTTTTTTTAATTATCTGCAAACAAGGTGCCGCCTTCTTTGAATAACAACAGTGTTGGATCTGTGCAAACAGGCTTCCCTGCTGCTCACCACCCGCTCCGTAACTTCACCCAGGACCTATTTTTCTGTATTTATCCAGCATCAATAATGGGATTCCGCCTTGCCAACCAGCATCTGCATTCAACAGCACCAAAAGCAGAAGCGATTCCTGCTGAGTTAGTGCGTAAAAGCCTTTGCAATCATCTTGTGCTACAGACCTGAAGGAGGGTTTAAATATAAGGCTCTTTAATAAGATGAAAATAGCCCTTTCCCTACTGGTTTTGTGCTTGCTTTTTCATGCCGCAGGAGCCCCGGGGTCGTGTCAGGGCACGGCTGGCTCTGGGCTGCCAGGTTTCCTAACCACCCTCCCTGCACCATCAGCACAATATTGGTATCAGCAGCCAGAGGAGGCAGCAGCTCGGTGCCAGCCAGTGCCGCTCGGGAGCAGCTGCTGGCCACGACTCTTGGGGCTCTGTCCCCAAAACTGCCTCAGCTGGCCCTTTTTTTTAAAAAAAAAATCAAACTTTTCAGCAGAAACCCCCAGTGATGGTTTCAGCTGATGGACAACGAAGCAGAGACATCGGACCTGCCTGGGAAGAGGGGTTTGCTGGGATGCTGCGAGTCCCTGGGGCTGGAGAAGCTCAGCAGATGGGCCTGGAGAACGGCTGTGTGTGTGTGGTGTCCTACAAAGAGAGGAGCCAGACAGCACCAACACAAAACACGTTTCCTTCCTCAGCTAGTTTTAATCCAAGCCAATAACACCCGAACGCTTACCGGCCACCCAGCACAACCCAGCCTGGCTGCTGGGACCCTCAGCAAAGACACCCGAGCCTGGAGATGGGCTGGAGAACATGGGAACACGTCACCCGCAGGGTGTCCGGCAGCTAAACCCACTGGCAGAGGGACAGGAGATGCTGTGAAGGATCGCCCAGCAGTGCCCTGGGCTCCAGCTGTGCTGAGGGAGTGAATCACAGAATCAGGGAATTGTTTGCTTGGAAAAGACCTTTGAGATCATGGAGTCCAACCCTACCTGTCCACTGCTAAACCGTTTCTCTGAGCACTTCATCTACGTGTCCTATAAAACCTCCAGAGACAGGGGCTCGGCCACTCCCCTGGGCAGCCTTGCTGTGCTTCACATCTGCAAAATCTCTCGAGAAAGGCACCAAAAGGACCAAGAAAGCTCTGTGTGTTGGTGTTGTGATGATTTTAGTTGGAAAAACTCCTCTTGCAATTCTAAAACCTTCAATGTGCCAGCTGCCAAAGGAAGCATTTTGTTTTTCTACAGCAACCTTTGTGATGAGAGCAGAACTCCCTGCAAAGTGGGTGTGCTGGATGGAGATGCCCACGCAGAGCAGGCACCCCGTGAGCTTCAGAGCGGTGGCATCCTCTGCCAGTTGGTAGAAGAGCGCTGGTGGTCTCACCCATGACAGGCATCGGCACAAAGCACCGGTGCCCTGGAGGAACCCCTGTGCCTCAGTGTGTGCAGCAGGAAAATGGGTGTAATCCTATTTACCTGCCTCCTCCGGGGCCAGCTGTGGTGTTTGAATCATGTCAGGAGCTTGGCTGGTGACTCCGGAATGAATGTTGCTATATAAATGCAAAGTGTTATTAATATTTCATGTTGTAGTGAAAAATCTGCCAATGGGGTTTGTTCCTGGAAGATAAAGCGTTGCCGTTAATAGACCTCGGTGTCCCCAACGCTGTGGACTTTATGGGCTGCCTGGGTTTGGGTGCAGCCTTCAGCAACCCCCTGCTGCTCGTGGCCAACTGAAGCGGTGGGGCAGCAGCTCTGGCTGCAGGAGCTCCGTGCTCGCCAGCCCGGGGGCAGGGGATGCACCACCAGTGGCTGGAGCAGAGCAGATGCCCCTCTCCCTGCCCTTGGCTTTCACTGCTCAGGAGGGAGGGAGGCAGCAGAGCCTCACTCTGTTTTCTCTCTTCCTTTCATTTGTTTGGTGCCTCCACCGGGTGTTTGTCAAGCAGATGGGGTTGTTCTGCACTTCAGCTCAGCCGGACAGTCCTGACGAGCAGGACGTGGAGGAAAGCTGGGAGGCTTCTTGTCTTTTCATCCTGCCCTCAAAGCAAGGGGGCGGCAGAGGGGCTGAGCCCACACCCCCAGGAGGGCCATCGGGCGCTTTGGAGGGGTTGGGGTGCCCAACACCAGCACAAACTGCCCATCACGTCTGGCAAATCCTCAAAAGAGGGGATTTTAACCCAGAAATGAGCAGAGAGTCCCTTTGGACACCAGCAAGCCTGGGGGTACCTGGGGCAGAGCATCCCCCCCACTGCTGGGTGCTGGCAGGATGGGTGCTGCTCCGTGCCCTCCCTGCCTGCCCACGGGGGACGCAGCCCCCGGGACCCCCATTCCTGGCACAGCCACCACACAGGCACGTCAAAAAAATATTAGATATGGGTTTGTTTGATTTCCAGCAGCAGAACTCTTCCCTGGAGCCATCCACAAACAGTGGTAATTTACTTTACAGCTGTTTAGATTTGTTTCTCTACTTTTTTAAAAAAAAAAAAAACCCAGTGGAATGGCAAATGAAATGTGTGTTTGTGCCTCAAACAACTCCAGCTGCACCTGAGCTCTCGCACCCCGTGCAGCAGCACCCCACTCCTCGGACCCCCACCCACTGGACCCCCACCCTTGCTCTGTGCACCCCTTTTATGCCCCAAGCTGCAAGCTGGGGGTCAGGCCTCAAAGAGGGGGTTCTTGGAGCTGGGGGCTCATCTCAGGTGGGTTCCCAGGCTCTGGTGACAGGGGTGATGGGGGAAGACTTGTGCCAACTTGCAGGTGAGGGGAGCACAGGATGAATTAATTAGTTAACTAATTCCCAGTGAAACCATAGAATCACCTGGTTGGAAAAGACCTTTGAGGTCATGGAGCCCAACCGTGGAACCCATTCCCCAGCTGCCACCCACTCGTCAGAAAATGGGGAGGAATAAAGGCTCTTGTTAAGTTGTTGCTGTGGTGCAAAGTTTGAGTACAAAGGGAGGTGTTTGGTTGAGCAGCTCCCCACGTCCCGGGTTCTCCTGGGGCTTCGGCCACGTCACCTCTGCAGCTCTGAGCAAGCAGAGATGGACACAAAGAAGGGCTGGAGGGCCCCCAGGCCATGCTGGGCATCCTGGCATTCTTGCAGGAACCCTTCGCTGCGGCTGCAGCGGGATTGGGCCCCAGCGTGTTGCGGGGCAGCCCTTCGCCCCAGGAGATCTGGCAGCAGATGGGACACGTGGGGATCTGCCTCGAACCCCGTCCCTTCCCTCTGGGAATCTCCTCCTCGCTCCCAGTGACTCACGCGGTGCCGGTGCCTCTCGCACTGGGAGATGCGCTCCTGCCCCAGCAAGCACCGCCTGGCAGCAGCTCCGGCCCTGGCAGAGGGACGCTCTGCAGGTAAGCGGCACGGAAGGTGCGTCTGCCACGCGGCACAGACCCCGGCCGGTGCCAGGGTGATGGGCGCATCCTCTGCTGCTGCTGGATCTGCACGGGGAAGGAGAAACCTGGGGTTTGCGTGTGTGTCCTCGGCAGTCGCCCTCGCAAGACGGGAGCTGCTGGCTCCTGCAGGAGCTGCGTCCATGGCAGCGTCTGCAGCTGCCCCAGCACCACGAGCGGGCGCGTTGCACGGGCCATGCAGGGTGGTGGGATGTGTTGCACCCCAAGAGCTTTGCCAGAGAGGGGAATCTTGGTATTTTACTGATAGATACAACCTTTAAGGAGCGCCTGTGCCAATCGCAGCCCCAGGAGCCCTGCTTGGCTGCAGCCCCACAACGCGTGGGGTGTGTTTAGCATAGAATCATGGAATCACGGAACAGTTTGGGTTG
>VWPV01017150.1:0-63657 GCA_013389885.1 Geococcyx californianus | reverse complement strand
AAAAAAACCCCAAACTTTACACTTTTTTTCCAATCATCCTATCAGCAAAGAAAGAACCCCATCTTTATCAACCATATTTGTACCGTTTATCTAAGGCATCCTATTTAGGTGCTTGGAACCTACCTTTGTTGATCTTCCATTGATTTTACTAGAACATAGATGCTTCCAACTTTAGTTGGAACAATATAAAATTTAGTTTGAACTTGAGTTAAAAAATACAAAATTTAATATTCTGGGTCCTCAATTTCTGTCAATTTATTATTCATACACGGTAAACTACACAGAGAGAATACAGTTTGAGAAACTGAAAATGGAACTGTTCCGTTTTTTTAAATGAGATGAGATGAGAAAGAAAAAATGTTGAGATGAGAAATCTCACAAAAATCAAAGCTGATAGAGTTTTAATGAAGGGATTTAGGGTCAGAAAAGCCCACCTCTAAAGAAAAAATCAAGAAATATATATATATGAGCGAAAAGGTTAAAGGTCTTCTGTGCTACCTTTTCTCCTCCAAGAGATGACATTTAACAAAGAGAAGACAGAGTTTGAAATCTTTATTTTCCTCTTGGCTGGTGCATTCTGTCGGCTGATCTGAAAGGAAGGAAAGAAAGAAACCAACACTGTGCTTTGAGGAGACATTAATGGGAGAATTTATAGCTCTATTATACCAGTGGTGTATTCAGACAAGTAATGCAAACACCTATCTTTTATGTGCAGCACTGCTTGTTAGTGAATATGGTGTAAATGTTTTGACAGTGAGTATAAAGGGTTTTTACAATATTTGATAGTTTGAATATAGAATGAACTTTAAAGGAGACAATTAAGGAGCGAATTTTCGGCACAGTGCATAGGGAATTAACTGTGAGCCACACTGGCAACAATGGCTATGACACATCTGATTTTCTCTACACCTGAAGGAAAATACCTATTATAACTGCAGTACTTGTTCAGATAGGATTTTCACATTCCCAGTAAGGCACTCGTTGCCCTTAGAATTTCAGTAGGTCTTTAATTGCTTTAGGGAATTTCAGCCTTAGGGAATTAAGAAAGCTTCTGAGGTCTGAGTTTTCTTTATTCTACAAACTGCTTTATTTTGACAGAACAGAAAGGTGAATCCATACTCCTAAAAAAAAAAAAAAAGAAAAAAGAGAAAGAAAAATCCCAATAAACCAGACCAATGTAGTTCTACATAGGATACCTTGCCTTGGTGAATTTCCACTGTGTATAGAGTCTCGAGATAGTCCTGTGCAGCACGTAAGTCTTCAAGGAGAGCTTCTTTAAGGCATGGTGCATTATCAGGATGCCTCATCCTTGCCTGAAGGGACCTCTTGCCATCAGAAGAACATTATTCCTCTGGGCCTTGGTTTCTATACGTGTCTATATGTAGCCCAGAGCATACTTTCCATACCGAGCAAAGCCCGCTAGGGAGGTAGCTGAGATTCACTGATGTGATGTTTCCCAGATCTGGGTAGATCTTAAATGTATCAGGAGAGTTATGAAGGCGAGCAGCAGTGAGGAATGGGTAACGCACTGCTTTTCTTTCACCAGTGCAGAGTTCTCTCTGTCTTAGGTGCCCTCCTGAGCTTGTGCAGTAGGTGGTGAGTGTAAAACAAAGAAAGGCTTCTCCAAAGGCTCCGTAACCAGCGTCACTTCACTTTGCCTACGCAGCTCAGAGGGGTGGCCAGCCCTGTGTGGACCACCGAGTACTCAGATAACCATTCTGTGACGTAGCCAGTGTATTTCAAACATGCATTTTACCTGTTGATTTCTAAAGACATCCAAGCTTTTCCTCCCCTTGCAGTTCTATGCAGACAGGAAGGTTTTAGTCCATTTACTTGTATTTTAGGGTTTGCTTTTTGTGACCTATTGCATACCTTTTCTCTGTTACCAACACAGAGGCCTATAGCCCCTTAGCAACATCTGTGGATACTGTGCTATTTACTAGGAATTAAAGCAGATTACCAACATGCAGCACAGCATGAAATATCTTTGTTCTCACCAGCTGAAAGTAGGAAAAGCATTTCATAGGAACTCAGCACCCCTTGGCTCTTGGTCTCTTGCCATGACACTTGTGGCCAGGTTTTGAAGAAAAACACTCTTCCCTTCCCTTCCCTTCCCTTCCCTTCCCTTCCCTTCCCTTCCCTTCCCTTCCCTTCCCTTCCCTTCCCTTCCCTTCCCCCTGGCCACAAGTATACTGCGATACTTTGATGCCTGAAGGGGAACAGAACTCTTTTACTCTTTTGAAGATCTAGTCCCATGTGAATTTATCCTGCATTAACAGCAGATGGTGAGCAGCTTCAACAGCTTTGTTTCTATTACTGGCCTCCTTTGATTTACTGCCTGGCTTTGCTCTTCAGTCTTTATTGCTTCTATTCTGGAATAGCAGAGGCAGAGCTATTGTTATCTCTCAGCCGTAGCTTTCCTCACACAATACTATTGATCTCTTGTTGCACTATTTGTTCTGTCACACTATCCAAAAAAGTCTTGTGACTAAGAAGAAAGAGAAGGGGAGGATGAGACCTTTTCAATACAGTGGCACACTGTAAGATCTTTTTTCTGCAAATATTTGTGCATGTATTTAATCGTTCGTGCTCCTCCTGCTGTAAATTCTGGAGAACTTAGAAGGTATGGCCTAGATACGTACATTATCCTTTGGCTGTTGCACTTGCAGATCAATCCATAAACAACCACAAGTGATAACATGATCCATTCTGGACATCACAGATTTGTAGATTAATTGTGTCCACAGAGACTTGCACCTGTGGGAGAGAACTGAAAAAGCCAACCTGAGGAAACAGTTTCTTTGAGTGATATAGAGACTGCTTTTCATTCAGAGCATAAATTATGGCTGCTCTATTTCTTGCACTGCAGTAAGGCAATTCCCTGCTTTTATGCCTTTGATCTTTCTGGGTGGTTGAAGGAGCTGGATTTTTCACCTTCTCCTAGACCAGAGCTGCTCGCTAGTGTCATGCATTCAAACATTTGTTTCAAGCCTTCGTTTCCAGCCTGATTATGGGATCCAAAAAAGGTCAGATTTATTCTAAACCTCTGTTCCTCAGCTTCAGTTTTCACCCCAGCTCGAGTTTGTTCCTCGTGTACATCTTCCTTTGCCACGGGCTGCAAAATCTACGATCCCCTCCATTAGGTTCATCGACTGGTATTGCTAAAGAGCTGTCCTTGCACCTCCTGACAGTAGTTTATGTTAATGCTGGCATGCTAACACAGGCTGTCAAATCCTCTTAAACCATATTGACTGCAGCTGGATTAATCCCTCCTGAATTCCTGTTCACTTTTCTGATTTCTTTTAAAACTCATTCATATTTTGGTCCAAAATAGGTTGGGTCTTTTTTCGAGCTACGTGATGATTGTTCTTGTTATGACGTAGGCAGAAAAACCTACAACATATTTTCATCTCCACAAACCAAGACTTCTCTGTTTTGTTTTAAAATACCCAAACTCCCAAAATGTACTCTGTACAAATTTATTTTGCAACTTTCATTGCAGTTTGTCCTCAAAATTGTTTCGGCTGCTTTTTGTGAGGTGCAATCCAACTTTCGACTCTCAAATGAAGTCTCAGAGGAAATTTATCTGGAAATTTTTTGAAAATTCTCACATTTATTTCCCTTTGAGAAAACATTTTATTCCAAGTGATAAAGTTATAGTATATACATCTAGCTCAGTTTTTCAGTTCCAAAAAATGGAAGGGATTGGCTGGTGCTTAGCAAACTGATCTTTCTAACCCTTGTACCATTTTAGCACTGTCTTTCAAATTACTTTTTAGATCTGCCTGTATAATTGGAGAAATATAGTCCTTTACATTATTCAGGAGTTATCTGCTAATTCCTCATTATTCACTGTGTTTAGTCATTTATTTATTGTTTACACTTGTTCTAGGTGTAGTGTGTCTATATGACCTTTAGCATGTGATTTACTTGTATAATCATTGCCAGGAATATTTGTATTTATAAGGTCTTAGATTTAATCCCATTGAAAACACAGAGATATTGATATTCACTTGTCTGTGTGATCCTGCTCCTAATTTTGATTGGCGACCTAAATCACACAATTCCCTGGTTAGATGTCTTAAGTTGTATAAACAGGATGAGTCTCTTTCCTCTTCATTGATTACCTGAGAATATTCATAATTGTTCAACAAATCAATTTTGCATGAAAGAGAAGGCTTTTCATAATGGTCATGAAAGCACTTCTGGCATGAATGCTGTCATTAATATTTATTCATGCCAGTATTTGCGATGCTTTTGCTCTGTGAGTAAAACCTCATGCACTACAGTGTTTGGGATCAAGCTAATGAAAAAATATGAAAAAACATCAGCTAAGCAAACAGCTTCTGTTGCAGAAAGGTAAATGAATGCTTCTGGGCTGTGTTTGTACCTGCTGTTCCTCTAATCCCAGTCAACCTCTTGGCATATATAAATGCATGTACGCATATTAAAAATGTATGGATCATTAAAGGCCAAATTATCTTTACATATTGACAGTGATGTTGAACGTGGTATATTAAGCCACTGGTACATTACAGCAATGGACATAATGTAACTTTATTTGTATAATAAAGTAAATAATTTTAGACTTCTAATGTACATTTCCCCTTCTTGGCAAAAATGTATTATCTTTTCTAGTTTGGGTTCATGCTTGTTATGGCATTCTCTTAGCAAATATTTATGTATTTCACCTCCTGAGTTTCACTCAAAAATGTATGTAGAATAATGCTGGGAGAAGAGTGGGAAGCTGAAGTGTCATAGCATAATATTTTAGAAAAGTGTTTTCTGCTATAGAGGTTGCTGCGAGCTTGGCAGGCAGCATTAAGAGTTCTCAGCTGGACCCACTAAATTCATAATGGACTCTGCAGTTCCCAAGTGAGCTTAATATACTCTAAATGTTAAGATATTCTTTTTCCTTTTTGGAAGATTGGTGGCAGTAAAAAGAGCATAATTACAACAAAAATGTTAAGACTTGCCTATCATCTACAAATTGTCATTACAGGCACTGTATTTATAAATGAAGCTGTTAATTAGGAACATGTCAGTTAATGATGAATGTGCTATGATTTCAAATAACTGTCTTCCAAAATGTTATTCTCTTGCTAAGAATCCGAAACGTTAATATGTATAAGCACTGTAGAACTAGAACTAGGATATTTAAAGTGGAAATGCAGATGCACCTAAGGTGACAGAAGCATGCAGTGCTCTTGAGGGGCAAGGGGCTAAAGCTCAAGCTAGCTGACAGGGTTTCCATGCTTTCAAGAGGAGTTTGTTACACCTTCGATGCTCTCCCAGTCAAAACCCTACTGGTCTTTCACAGTGGTTTTTTATTTACAGCAGTTTCTATACTGTGAGAGAAATTATTTGGCATGACAGGTAGAAGATGTAAATGAGTTTCAGTGGGGAAGCTAAGTACTAATGGTCACATGATGAGTTAAAATTATTATACTGATGATAGATTGATTAACTGTGAGATATTTATTTTAATGAGGGATTTACAAAGTTGTGCTTGTGTGAAAGGATTGTTGATTTTGACATAGCATTGCTTTGCACCAAACGAAGACGCTGACTTTTTACTTTTTTGGAAGAGATTAGCAGAAAGTAGAAAGAGAGGAAAATTAGCTTTCAAAGCATCAGTGGTTTCTTTTCCAGAGAATGTTTCCAATTAATATCCTAAACTAGCACTAACTAGAGCATTGGTGATTCTAAACCTTTTACTAGAGCCTTGGGAAACCACAGTTTCTTGACTTTAGTTCAAACTGTTTTCAATGTTCATGTAGGGGTTTCACAGATGTTGTTTATTTCTCTGCAGCCGTCTCAGGAGTGAGCAGTGCCACTTATTTTCTAGTTGTCTTGAGAACCGTATAATGTTTTTTAAAGGGTGGGGGAGGCTTTCATTGCTGCAATCACCATTCACTGAAGAACTGAACCAGTTAAAAAATAAAATAACTGGAAGGCAGAGAGAGGAGGAGGTGGTGGAGAGAGATAGTTTCTCATAAGCTGTTAACAGAATCAGGAGAGAAAAAGGGAAGAAAGCAGCTGGCTGATAATTTATTACACCATCTTTAGTAGAAAAGAAAATTAAAACAAAAAAGAACTTGGCCTTGAGCAGTGTAGCATTTCTCTCCTACTCAATGATAAAAAGTACACAGAACAAAAATAAGGTTTGGCGAAGAAGATAATAGCGCGTGGAAGCCTGCAGTGTTTTAGCTCTGCTGGTGGGAGTTGGGAGCAGGTGAATGGACTGTTTAGCATTAAGCTAATCAATGTTAAATTAATTTCATATTATATGCTTGATAGCAATTGTCATTCAAGCCCTGGAAATATCCTAAGAGTAAAGCTCACCATATAATACAAACCCTTTATTTTTTTACAACCCTCTTTTTTTGACAAATCCTCTACTTTTATAGGTGCTGAATTGTCTAGGACACCTCATTTCCCAGCAGGGAATGCCTAACGGTTCTGGTACTGCCTAGGGACAAGGTACCTGTAATGGCCCTCAGTTCCTATCCCCAAAGCTACCATCATGGTTTCAATCTAGAATTACTGTATAAATATTAATTATAAGAATTAATGAAATATTTGCTAGTGATGAAACTGTTTATCTTTTCCTGTGTCCTTGAATGCTCTGAGCTTGTTGGTATGGCTCTTCTACATGTATTTCTAGCATAGATGTGTCAAGGAAGTAGGCATCATAATCACCAATAAAACCTTTCATTGTATATTTAAAATAATGCAATTTGAGACAAGAGTGGATATTTTTTTAACAAATAATGTGATTTCAGAATCAATTTTTCTGTACTTCTTGGCACGTGGTGCCTGGTATTTGGATCTAGTGATATAGCTTCACATAATACACTATGTCATTTGGGTTTGTATTAGCACTATCTTTTGAACAGAGTTCAAGAATTTTTAACAATTCATCTTGGAATGCTTCCAATGAAACTGGTTTTATTTTTTCCAAGTGCAGTAATTGCCACTGTTGGCTGAACAGTCGCATGCTGTTTCTAAACAAACGCATGTTTGCATGTTTACTGTCTGCTTTGCATAGCTGGGACAAAGGTGATGTAATGTCCTCAAGAAAAGAGAACTACACATCATTCAGCAGAGAATACGTGTGTATGTTTGTTCTCAGTACCAAGAATATTTCAGTAAGGACCTCTGAGCCCCACTGAGACTGAGCCCTTGTTGGGTTCACCATTGCTCCAAGTAAAAGAAATTCATTGCCTCAAACAATGAAAGAAGGAGATGCTTTTCTACATTTCCTAATATCACACAAAGCTTGCTTTTAGGACCCAGATCTCCTCAGTCCTTTCCTCTGTCTCCCAGACATAGGAAATCTGGTCTTTCAGGTAAACTCTTCTTTGTGCGAATTGATAATCCCTGGGATATGGTTATTACTACACTAAACCAATGTGGCTTTTCAGTACTTGGACTCCATGGAAGGACATACGCAGAATTCAACGATGACAAGCATTCCATTATATGTTACATGTAGTGTTTTGAGAAAGTTTAGCTTCTCAGAGAATAGCTTTGGAACACGTCCATTGATTATTTATTGGCATTTGTGCCATGTTCACATTTAGGATGGCCTAATACAACATCTGTTGCTGATTAAAGTGAGCATCTGGTATTTCACAGATAATTATGAGACATGAGCTCACTGTCCTCTAGGCCTACCAGACAAATTGGAACCAGGCTCTCTAGGTGGATGGTTCAGGGCTGGGTGCAATTCTAATCACACCTTTTACATGGGGTGTGATGAGAATATGGATTATCTCATACCTTGCTTGCAAGCAGAAGTACCAGCATCTTCAATGTTGCGTCCTAAGATTAGAAAGAAAAAGTGAGATTAATATTTTTCCAACACTGAAAGTAAAATGGGAAAATTCTTGAAAGCTCTACTCCCATTAAACTTCACTTACTCTGAAATCCTGAATTTGTGATCCTTCTTTTGCCTTGGCAAATATGTTTGTTATGCAGCAAAGGAATGAATAAACCTATTAAAAAACCACTTGGTGATCAGGGTATGAGGAGTTTGTTCCCTGACTGAGTTTGTCCAGAGAGGTAAGTTGGCTCATAGAGAAAACGACCGCAGGATGACAGTTACGTACCACAAGAAGCCCCAACTGATTTTGTCTCCTCTTGTCCCGGAGTAAGGTGCACAGCTCATTACTGTTCATTATGAATTGTAAGGATGAGCTCACTTCTGGTGAACAAATCAAATATTCTATCTTTTCTTTGTGTTTGTGTTCTGTTCAGCTCATGGCTACAGTTTTTAACCAAAGGAGACTGATACATAAACTTGACAGGTTATAGAATCATAGAACAGAATCACAGAATCATTAAGGTTGGAAAAGATCTCCAAGATCATCAAGTCCAACCATCAGCCCAACCCCACCGAGCCTACCAAACCGTCACAAAGTGCTATGTCTACAGGTTTTTGATCACCTCCATGGATGTAGAGTCTACCAGCTCCCTGGGAAGACTGTTCCAATACTTGACCAAAGGGGAGGACAGAAAAATCCCAGAGGGAAAGGACTATGATACTGGTTTCTTGTTTTCCTCTGTGACAGTGTTCCTTAGAAATGCAAGCCTGTCGATAAGCTATTTAACGTACTCATCTTTCTTAGCATCTGTTAGTTTTAGGATTTGATTCCGTTGCGGTCCACTCTATTTATATGCATCTATGAATGTGTGTGTATGGGTGTATGAAAGCAGACAAATACTTTTTTTCCCTGGCCCCTACTTTATGTTTTATTTTATAAAACAGTTTTAAGGCGATAGCCTTGAAGTACTGCAATACAATTGCAAATATCAATTTGTAATGTCAAACTATGCCAGTCAGCTAAATGATCACTTGTACCGAGACTTCTCATCTGATAGGCAATTACATTGCTGTGCTTCCTTTCAAAAAGCAGTAAGGATTAGTAAAACCAATTCTTAATCAGGTAATTAAAAAGCATATTCCACCAGACCTCCATAAAATTATTATAGCTGTCCTACAGAAGCAGATAGCATAAGCACAGTCTCCATTGCTCTAACTGCTCCTATATACATTTCTTGAGGAGTTACAACATTTTAATTTCACTTCTGCCCTATATTTGTTGCATTTAATTTACTAAGACAGACTTGTTACTTGCTTAACCATAGGGCATTTTTCTTGCCAGGTATTATCAGCCGCCAGGAGGCGGAAGAGTTGTTGATGAATAAATCTGAAGGATCATTCCTGGTGCGAGTCAGTGAGAAAATCTGGGGCTATGCGTTGTCTTATCGCCAGCAAAGTGGGTTCAAACACTTCCTGGTTGATGCTTCGGGGGATTTCTACAGCTTTTTGGGGGTAGATCCAAACCGACATGCAACACTGACGGATCTTATTGATTTTCACAAGGTAAGATTTTGCGAGGTAGAGATCAATAGCTGAGTGCTACGGATTAATAATTTAAAGAGGAGCTGTGTAATTTGAAACCACACTGGAAAGAAGATGTAACCATAGTGGGGAAGAGAGTATACGTATGTAGTCTGCAGTAAGCCTAGTTGTAACGTTTATAGTTTGTGTCTTTTGCTGCAGTGAATGAGAAGGCTTCAAAGGCTGCAGCATGTATTTGGGTCCCCTTCTAAGCAGGTTCTTACGCAAGGCATGCTCTCCTGGACTAAAAATGAACTATTAAGGGCTGATAGACCTAACACTTTTTGAGCCTCTTTGCAGCGCAAAATTGGATTGGAAATGCCATAGAAAGGTCTTTCAATGAAATTTCAGCAGTTTTCAACCTTTGATGTGAGGGCTCTAACGTGTAAAAGCAAACGAGTGAAGCCCTGCAGTAAAGAAGGGAACATGGAGGGGTTCTCTTTTAGGGATGTACTGATGTCATTATCCAAAACAATCTCACAAGAGTAATTTACTACTTGTATTTGACTTAGATGGGTTTGAATTACTTTGCCTCTAACTTGTCTTTCTCATCGCCAGGCTGTGACTAAAGAGTAGCACTGGTTCTGACAGCATAGGTCATTTTCATCATCTTGCATCTCTCCCCATCTTCAGTAGTTTTAATTTTCTTAGCCATGCTTACAATTTCTTTTCATCCTCTCTTTTCTAGTTCTTTTTTCTTTTTTATCCTTCTCTCACTCTTGTCTCAAACTAATTCTATTATTTTTTGGTTTCTCCTTTTCTTCAAAGCTTTTTTTTTCCAGTATTCAGTCTCACAGACACTAGGCAGAGATTATTTTTCTTCTTATTTCTCATTTCTTTTAAATCTTTCTTTTATTTCAACTAGTTTGCAACATCTCTTCAGTCAAACCTGCACACTGTAATCCTTACATTTCAACTGTTATTAGCAGTGCAATAGAAGTCAATTATTTTGGAGATTTTTGGCTTAAAAAAAGAAGTTGAGTTTCTCAGAATTTATGTTACGTGAAGGAACAGAGATTATAATGTCATAACCTTCATAAAAACATAGATGTTCACTTCCCAAATAGGGTTTTTAAATCTCCAAATAACAACAACAAAAAAGAACCAAGGTCAGAAAATCCAAAACTCATTCAGGGTCACTGAAAATGATTACTTGGTTCTGAAAGTTGGATTTTGATTGGCCTCCTCTCCCTTATCCTCTTTCTCCAGTCTTAGCTACTCACATGTGTGCACACAGAGGTGGCTTTATTTTAAGACCAAATAAAATGTTAAGACAAATGAGGTTTGCCTTAATGTCCCCTCACAGACCACTATAACATTATATTTCTACAAATTCTGTTTCCATATGGGAGAAGAGTAAGTGTCACATTTGACCAAAAAATATCTCCTCCCCTAATTTGATTAAATCCTCTATCAATGACCACCTCAGAAGCCAAAACTCTCCACACTCTTCTTCATCTATCCCCGTTTTCATTGCCGCACATGACTTCATATGGTATGAAATATCCTTCTGGCCAGTTTGAGTCAACGAACTGGGCTATGTCCCCTCCCAGCTTCCCACTTCTCCCCAGCCAGTAGGGGCTGGTGGGAAAAAAAGAAAGCCTGGATGCTGTGCAAGCACTGATCAGCAACAGTCAAAACATTAGTGTGTTATCAGCACTAGTTTAGTCACAAGTTCAGAACACACCATCGTAAATGGAGAGCGTGAACTCCATCCCAGCCAGACCCAGTACTACTGGAAAGAGCCTAAACAGGGCATTGTCAGAGACAGAAAAGCACACACAACACCTCAAATTCAGATTATCACACATGAGGTGTAGGAGCTCTGGCTAAAGCAGCATCCCCTGTGCTTCGGGAGAGGAGCGGTGGTGACAACCAATTCCAGCCACTCTATTCCAGCTGTTTTCCTATGTTTTCATCGCAGCTCTTCCTCGGCCATCACCATACTGGAAATTTACCTATTTTCAAACAACAATAGGGCCCTTGTCAGAAGCAGAACGGCTTTTAGTTCCTGGCATTTTAGGAAGAAGAAAATAAATGTTTTCTTAGGTGTCCCCTGACAATGGTAACAGCTCTCCTGTAGTGAGCCTGTGGGAGAAAGTGGTTCGCATTTAATGTCTCCACACAGTTGTCTTTTAACTGTTTGATTAATAGCGATATTAAAACTGGTCTCTCTGGCAATCGCTTCAGGAGGCATCTTATCCTGGCTCTTACATAGTCTTCTTTGAAGCTTTTCGGGCTGCCCTTTCTCAAGGGACATTGTCAAGTGCCCCAAAGCCTTCCGGTAACCAGCTTTGCAATCTTTATGCAAATAGTTATGCAGCAGGCACATTTCCTTTTGCGGCTATCGCTACACTGTTTAGAAAAGTCGTGGCCTTCTCAGGACTATTTTTGGCAAGATTATGCTTCCCCACCCCAAAAGTTGCATAGACTTCTCTTTGTGAGTCCTTTTCACACTCAATCAAAATGAGCAGGGCTGGAGTAACTGATGTAATTACTTTTCTAATAGCTTATAATTAGCCATCTAAAACTGCTTCGTTTTGATTTGAAAAATTTAAGAAAAGGTCATTCAATCAGCTCACCTGACAGATGCAAGGAGGTGGTAACCGTTAGATGGAAGAATAAACTTCTTACAGAAGAGGGTGTGAATGTGCATTTTCTGTTATTGCTATTTGCATTTAAATATCATGTGAAAAGCAGCAATAACATATCCAAGATAAGTGCAAAATCTGTGTTTTTACTTCCTTATAACCTTCTCAAAAGCATTTAATTTGAATAGTAACTTGCTGAACTTAATCTAAGTCTGATGTAGTGATTGGGAAGGAATTGCAACTGGGGGCCTGCATGTATTCTGAGGAAATCAGGCACCAAATTTCCATTGAATTTCATGATAAGTTTTGAATATGTTAGGCCCATATATAGATCCGTAACTTGGTTTTAAACTTTCAGATGAAGGATTACTATTTTAGTCAGTATAGTTCTAGACTGGCTCATTTTGGCGAATCCATAAATCTTCAACTTCTACAAACCCAAAAATCAACTATCATTACTCTAGGAATAAGTGCCAAGACCAAGTTTTCTCCTTTTCCAATAAGTTTTTTTTTTTATTCATATTTGCAATCAATTACTGGAATGACAACTTGGCACATGAGTAATTAATTAATGAGAATAGATGCCATTTGCAAAGACAGTCTTTACCCTAGCAAGGTTAATATATTTTACCTCTCTGTAATCAGTTAGAGAGCTGTTAATGTGTGTGAGCATTCAAGATTGAGCCTTTGCTTAGTCTGCCTGGGAAAGCTTGTTTCATGCCAGCGACTACGGAAGTAGCATAGTAGTACTGACATACATCTGTTAAATTAATCCTTGAGCACATTCATCGGTAGCTGTTTTTCTCAGGTAACGTAGCAACTTACAGGTAGTACAAATCACAGCTTTGTTTGTACACCAACTGTTGGATTTCAATATTTGATACTAGCACAAAGTAGTTCTGGCATACATATCAGATAAACAAAGCATGAAGAAAATGAATCACTGATAGGATCCCTTTGCTCATTTGTAGATATTTTATCAAGCATTTATTCATAATTGGTTACCAATTACAATGGAGTGGTGGCCTTTATTGCTATCAGTTGCTTTTCTTAGAAGGTAGGGAAAGGCTAAGACATCTATGAATGATATTTTAATTGATTTTATCTTTCTAGGAAGAAATCATCACATCCTCAGGCGGGGAGCTACTACTGGAGCCATGCGGACAGCAGAAGAACCCACCAGACTACAGCTCTTTGTTTGAATAACTCATCCTGGACTAACAGGAATGCGTTCTGGTTAGCTGTAGTGATAGATAGCTACAAAAGTACACACTGAAAAAGAGTTAGCAAACTTCCAAAGCCACTGGTCTTGTGGCCAAAAAAGTATCCTCATTAGAATGCCCCAAATATTTCTGATTTGCATCTGAATTATCGTTATTCGTATTGCTAACATCTTAAAGGTGAGAAATTGCTTACTGGCAAATTACAAATGAGGACTACTCCCAGGAATTTTTCAAGGGGTTGTGGCCAATTGCACTGAATAATAAGTTCCTATCTTAATTTTCTTCATGTCTGGGATTGAGCATGCAAAGCACAGCAAGAAGCATGGGTGGGAACTACTCACAGAGTCCTGTGTGGAGTACCAGTGCTGGTGAACGGATTCTTTTTTCCAAAGCGAGGTCAGCCCATTTCTGTTGACAGTCTCATTGCTCAGTGATGCACTTCTGATAGTAAAGAGGAGAAGTCTTAAAACATTCTTTTGCAGTTCGTGATTGCTTGAATAGGTAGGGGTAGCTGGAAACTTGCTATTGTGCTTTTGAATTCACGCCTACAAAGTTCACCACAGCAGAGACAGGATAAGATCCTTCGCATTTTATTTACGATTTCATGTGGTCCGAGAGCCTTGGAAAGAGTTTTACCCTTGTACAGAAAGCGATCAGTTTATTCTAAAGTAGTTACTCTATTGAAAGCAGTTTGATTTCCAGCAGCAACTACAACTCTCACAGGCTTTGTCATTTTCTGCTTCCTGATGTGCCTGAAACATTCTGGAGATTGGCTTGGGAATATTAGCTCTTTAGCTTATATGTCCTCTTGTAGTACAATTAACATCATAACAGCATCATAATTTTCACTTCAGAGCACATTTCCTACTTCTAATTTTCTATTTTTCTTCCATCCGAGTTTCATCCATTTCTCATTCTAGGTTTTACCTGGCTTTAAAATAAATCCCTTTTAAGTTCCCCTGCAAACGAAATTACTTGGAAAACTGCAATTTCATCTGAGAGTTTTATTATGCTAATAAATGTCAGAATTCACAAGTAAAGGATTGCTTTTTTTTTCCGTAGCCCCACAGAAATAATGAAAAATAGCCAGCCAATTCACAGAGTTACCAGGAAAGAAGAACTCAACAATACATTACCAGAAGCAGCAGCAATAAAATAAAGTGCAACTGAACTAAAGATAAATTTTAAAGAAAACAAAAGGAGGACACAGCAAGCAGAAATTAAGAAGAACAAAAGCTTTCCTTGGTAGAGTTGTGCAGCTGCTGCCAATACACTGGAGGGCTGTGGGCAAAATACAAGCATGGAGATGTTTCCTAAGCTAACAAATGCTTCTTGTTGCCTTCCAGAAAATAAATGGACTATGAAAAGGTAACCAGTTAATTAGAATAGAAGGGAAAGCAGTGAAGCAGTAAATATGGAAAATTAAGAAAATAAGAGAAGGGAAAATCTGCTTATCGCATTGTTTTGAAAGCATTTTGGATTTTTGCTGCACTGGCAGGAAGACTGGGCTCTGCTACCTAGCTTTCACTCTGCAAGTCTCCCAGATTTCGGCTTTGAGCTAAACCTACCTTGCAGCTAGATTTTATTAAGTTTGTAGGGGTTGGGCTGGTCCATACTGCAGCCCATATGAACGCTGCATCTGCTTCACGCTCTTCACGCTGTCTGCCTCTACGTTTAGCGCAGCCTGAAGCCATTCATCACTGTGTACAGAATATTTTCAGTGCTGCAGATTCATTGTCTGGAATGGTTAGCTTTATTCTATTACACAGTGACCTTCAAGTCTTGCTTCTGATCTGTTTTTCTAGTGGTAGCTATTGTAGAGTCCTAAGAGGTGCATGTTAGAGATTTTCATTATAAGATTTCCTGTCAATATTTCCTGTCAATGAGACTACAGGGAATACACTGACATCTCCATTATGGTATTTCTGTTTCATAAGGAAAAATGCTACAGCAATAAGGAAAACTTTTAAACTTTTAAAGGAACTGAACTTCTCTTCATATCTTTCACAGCAATAAAATACGGCACAAAAGGTCCCAAGCTTGTTTGCACCTATCTTCAAAAAAGCAGCTCTTGAGCATTTTTGCTTGCTTCTTCCTGAACCCATAGATGCATCCATTCTTTCCAGTTTTGTTCCAATCTGTTATTGTACACAGGCATCTCCAATTTCATACGGTTCTCTTTTCTAAAAGAGAAGGAAAAAAAGCAAAGCAATTGACAGCAATCATGGATGACATTTTAAAGGCTACTCAAAGAATGTAGATGCCCGTCTGTTACCTCTTATACTCAGTGTAATGGAATAATTATTTAGTATTAGTATGCGTATTTACATATTAGTTTTATAAAAGAAAAATACAGGGCAGTTATTCAGTACCAAATTCCTATTGTGCTGAACAAGTCCCGGGCAAAAGAAAACAGCTCCTGGCCCAAGAAAGAGATACCTAAAAATTTTAGTTATAAAGGAGATTGTTTTCAGACTTACTGAGTAGAAACTGTTTCTGAAGACGAGTTTCAGAGTGAGAATTTCCACTGGATTTCAATTACTTTGAATCAACTTAATAAAACCTATTTCTTTGCTGAGGAGAGCCAAGATTAATATACTGACTACAGCAAAACAATTCAGTTTTGTATGAGCTAGGGATCCACTTCTGCTCATTCTTCTCCCTGAGTCCCAACACACCTGAATACAGAGCATTTAATGGAGTTACACCACATTTCACTGCAGTCTAAATTCTCCAATTTACATAATGTCACAACACAAAGCTGGTCTCGGGTGAAATGTGGTAGTTCACAGTGAGAGAAATTTTTCTCTTCCTTTGTATGAATAAATTTTTTTGCGTAATTTACAGGTTGGAGTTTATTTTTCAGTTGTTTTCAAGGACTGACTTTCTGTTCTGTTTTGCTATGCCTTTTCTTTAAGATTCCTTTTTCCTTTCCCAAGAGGGCAGGGTAAATGATCTTGAAGTAATAATGTGTCCCTGGCCGGGCCATCAATTGCGGAATGAGGTGTTTGCACTTGACCAGATGTTTGGTTTGTGTTTCCTGAGATGAATCTTCTGGATACATACTGTCTGTTGATAACGATGTGTAATTGATTTTTATAGCTAATTTCTTGCCATGCGAGTCCTGCGTGAAACCTCTTCAAATATTTGTTTACTGCTAGTTATTAGTCCTGTATGTTCGATATTTTCATTATGGCCCATAGCTAACGCAAATTTTCTACTAGGCTGGAGCCTTCAATGAGTTTGGTTTCTTCTCTCTTGGAATTTCTTCCAGTAGTTTTAAATGAAGGTAACATCATATTATGCTATCTTTATTAAACATCAATAAGTGATTTTTCTTATGGTGGAAAAATAACTTCGAAAGAGATTGGACATTTAGTTCGGTCTTGATTGTGTGTGTCTGATCTATGTGCAAAGAAAACATTTAGCATGTTAATGTTTCCTCTAATGTTGAGCTGCCCTTTCTCCTCTCTTCTCAGTTTTAATGAGAACTGTCTGTGGGAGAAGGTGCTACGCTCACAAGCAATGGGGAGAAAAGAGAGGAGGCAGGATCATCCTATTCCGTATAATTTTACATATGACAGCAGGCAAAGTCTTGAATTCAGTATTTCCTGAGATGCAGTGTTTTTCCTGCTTAGTATTCAGAGGATCTTGGCTGAGACCTATCATCGTTACTTTTCCACAGCAAAAGGAACTCATTCATATTGGGTGTGAAAAGGGCCCAAATGGAGTTGAATGAGCAATGTTACAGTGCCCCAGGAACGAAACAGAGGTGCCGGTCAAGAACATGGTAAAGATAAATTCTGTATAGAGTTGTGCAGAACTATGAGTGACTGTAAATTCTTGTTTGGTAGAAGTTAATTTAATCATATGATTGTTTTTAATGGTCAATGCCTGTGAAGACGTGGCCAATCTTAATGCACTTCCTACTCCACAAATTCACAGAACACAGATTGCCTGGAAGGAAAATCAGAAATACTCGTCTTAGACAAGAGTTAACACGCATTATTGTATGCTATTTGGGGCAGAGAATTTTAAAATGTATTATGTATCACTATCAGGATATGAGAACGTAGAAGCGAAACGCTGCTTACCACATAAAGCATAATGAACTTCTCAATGTAATTTTTATAGCACTTAAAAAGTCAATGAAGAATAAAGCTATCCCCGGTTAATACTCCTCTCCTGTAGGAAATGCCGTCAATATTGTAAATAAGAAAATGTCTTCTTATGTAGGAGTTTAAGCTTAATAATGGACTTTAATATTACAGCAAATCACTTCATGAGCTGGAAACCAAACACCACACTCCAATTACTAAAATAGCCTACTGCACTTATATTTGTTCTTGGTTCTCAAACTTGTCATTCTTTTGATAGTCTGATGTTATGAGAAACACGATTTTAGTAAGTCATTGAAATCCAGCTTTATGGAAAATGTATTAAGGTATATGTTTCATTATCATTTTTACCATTTACATTTTCTCTCAGGGAATCCCAGAAAAAAATAAAAATTTCTAAGAGCAATGATTAAATGCACACAGTTCTGGTTGACTGCTAGACAGTATTTTGGCACCTTTTATGTGCTGTACTCGGAGCACGTTGGTTCATTCATTTTGACTCTCACTATGCTATGTGCTATATTGGAACCTGTCTACATTTTTTAATAGCAAACCAGTTAAGAGCTCTGCATGTGAGCGAAGTGTTCTGTGGGATGAAATGTCCACCCAATTGCAACGCTGAGCCCCCACAACATCCACTGGAGTTCATGTGGCAATGCTTAGTTGATAAATATGAGGGTTGCTGTCGGAATCCCTTTTTGGTTCCTTAGGGAGGAAAATGAGCTACTCTAAAATCTTCCATTGACACTTTTAATGGAGAAATGTTCTGTTTTCAAAATGCAAAGTTTCATTAAATTGTTTCAATTTTTTAGAGTAAAAAGAATTAAAAGGTATTTTTAATTGCAGAAAATATGCATAGTATACACAAATTTAATACAAAAGAAAAAATATATTTTTATTCAGCCCTAAAAGAAAATGTGTGCTGCGTTAGATTCCAAAGTCAATACAGATATTCAATGTTTTTGACATTTCATTAGGTATCTATTCTCTCCCTTAATGCTAGTTTCCTTTCAAGGGAGAATGGAAATACCCAGGGAACAGTTATTCAAAATGTCAAGCCCATTAAACATCTAATTTGACAACTGAAATAAATTCATGAAAGTTTAAATAAGACCCCCGATAATGTTTTCTCCAGAAAAAATCAAGCTAGCAAGGTGGATGAGTTGAAAAAAAAAACAAAAAACTGATGTGTATTGTTCACAATTTTGAATATTTTGTCTTACATGCTTGGATTCTTACAGTATGATTTCCATTTATACACTGCTAAAAAGTGTGAACACTGAAAAGCAATTAATTTAAATGGAATAATAAATAATATAATGGAAATTATGTCTGCTACTACAGTTTCCCTGAAAAAGGCTAATTCTATCAAACCTATGGTTATGTGAGAGACTAAGCCTATTACTGAACTTTTGCAGGGAAAAGTATCTCATTTTCCAAGTTGTCATAGTGACTAATCACCACAGAAATCTCCTCCTGGATGAAGGTCTTTGTTTAAGAAATATGAAGTTCTGGCTACACTCTCAAATACCAAATGGTAATGTTTGCAATAAACTAGTTGCACCCAAGTGCAAAAGACCCCACAAAGCAGCCATTGTGTAGCAAAAATAATTAGCAGGGACTCCAGTTCTTCACCTTAAACTGGACTAGAAAGGTTGACTTCATCCAGAGCTCCGGGTCAGCGTGGTATCACATTGTCTGTCAAAGATCATTGGTTATTTGAGAGGAAACAGGGTCAGTAAGAAAAGTGTGTGAACTTTTGAAGCCTTAAAATATTTCTGTGATAGGAAAACAAAATACTTGTGCTCCCCACCCTAGAAGAGAGTCAGTTTGCACAGGGAAAAAGGAGGCTTTGCGAACTGTCACACACATCTTTTTCCTATTGGTGACCAGATATTTAGGCAATTTGCTGGAGTCAACGAGAAGTAAGTGGGGAATAAGGATTCTGCAGCCGGGTCATTTTTTATTCATTCCCTTCTACAGTAGCGCACATAGAGTCGCAAAGTGCTAACCCACCTGTTCTGGGAAGTTGTTCAAATCCAACGGACTAAAAATACTCTGTCTGCCAAGGAGACAGTCAAGGTGATTTGAAAAGGCTTGGATGCTTTTACTTTGGGCCACAGTCTGCAGATAAATTAAGAGGCATCAGGGTTTTTTTGGTTTTTCCCCCCTCTCCTCCTCCCCCGGACCTATTAATAATGAACCAAATTCACAACAACCAAGGAGAAACCTGCCTGCTGGCTAATATTCTGTTTGTAATACTGTGTCTGCACCTGCCCAGCATGCTAAAATTCATTTCAAGTTACACTTTAGTAATTGATGATCACTTGCCGTATCCCTTTATAAAGCTTTTTTATCAATGTCTTTGGTGGTTCATTTTGTATCAGCAGCGAATCAATGCAATTTTAATGGAACCGAGTGCTCTACTTGAGACTGAATTAATGTTGCTTTACCTGTTTCAATATTAAGTGAAGTTTTCAAAGACTAGAAGGATAATAGTTTTTCAGATTTTTTTCTTTGATAACTTTGTTTCTGAGCATTGGTGGCATCCTTGTGATCACCTGCAGTAAAGATTAAACGCATTAATGAACTTAGTTTAACTTTAGCAGGGTGCTGCGAGAGACATGGAAAATTGTGGGGTTTGAAGCTGATAGCTGCATCCTTGTAAATGTAAATACTAAGGAGATGTAGCAGAGAACACGTTAACTCCTAGAATGCTAGCTGGGGAGTCAGGGAGGGTCTGAAACTGCTTTAAAACCTCCAAGGTAATTCAATAATTAATGATGCACAGGGAAATACAAGGTCATTAACTGAGCTCCCTTCTTAAAAACTGCAGGAAGAGCCTGTATGGTTGTCGGAATAATCCCACAGCACTGCAGGAACAACATCAACCACTTCACCCACCTGATAACAGCTGGTCAAGTACAGGTGTCTTGCCTGTGAATTCAGTGCAGAGGGATTACCAGTGCAAAAATTCTACCAGTCTATGCCTACCACAAATTAAGGAACATAAGGATATTGAGAAGCTTCAATTTTTAACATTGTCTTGAAGCTGTCTGTACAGCAAAGCGAATGAACTATTTTATTCCCTTATAAAAATAGTTTCTTTGAGCTCTTCTAAACAATACGAACTAATTATGTGGTATTTCACATTATTTTTTGCAACTATAGCTTACTAAAAAGCATGCGATGAAAGAAAATTGCTTCCACTCAAGCTTAAATAGACTAGGAGGAAATATAAAGCTTTTTCTGACAATTTAACTCCTGGCTTGTGCTGCAAGTTGCATGCAATTTCATGTATGGCTAGAGCTGAGCCTGTGTGTTGCCTGTCATTGGGAGCACCTGGTAAAGCCAAGTGACAAGCACATCATAGAATCATAGAATGGGTAACAGAATATCATAGAATGCGGGTAAGACAACCAGTTGTTCTAGAGAGTTCCTTAAAGTTAAACCTTTCCATAAATCAGGTCTTTCAGTAGACTTGGACATATTTTAGAACAATCAGGTTTCAGGTGTTAAGGCTTATCTGTTTGCTGAACAGCTTATGGCCACGTGTCCGTGTCCCTGCCCACACACGGCTGCCCACTCCAGCTACGGAAAAGCATGTGATACCTCAAGGCCACTGCCCACCCCCTCATTCCAGCCCTTCTTCAAGCCAGGAGCCCAGAGTGAACATCAACCCTGCCACACATGGGAGCCAGACAGCAAGAGCGTTTGCAAAGCACCATTTCAGCCTTTCCAAAATGAGACTGTTAGACTTTATGCTTCAGACCTGGCATGTTTTAGCCGTTCTAAAAACAAACAAAAAATCCTTTGCAAATGACAGGAAAATTGAGATAAGCATCAAAGAAAGAACGCTTTTGTATTTCATTGGATACGATTCATTGACTTGAGCTCTAATTATCTGAACTGATCTGGACTTATTACCTGTCTTTGTTATGGTCACCAGTTTCGATAGATGCCCCTCGTTTTCCCCTCCTGCTTGCTGTGGTCTCTCAGTGTGGCTGCCAGACGGAGGGGCCATGCCCTAGCCCAGCCTTGTCACCATGTGGGTTTTAGGATGAGAGGCACTGTGGCGTGGCTGCGGTGGCTGAAGGAGCTGGAAGATACAGCAGCTGCAGAGGAGGATGTGAGACGGAGCAGGCACGGCATAGCTGGCTCATCAGTGCTCCAAAGTGAAGGCTTGGAGGCTGAGGGCTTAATTTCACAGCTTTACTGGAGGAAACTTTCAATAGCAGTTTTCATGTTCCAAAAGTCTCCTGTTTATTGAGTTCTATTTGAACTAGAGCCCAAAATGCAGGTCTGATCAAAACTTTTTCCATGGGTTGGTTCCTCCCAGGCCGAACACAGATATTTTACAGATTGATGAGATAATACATGGGGCAGCGCCAAACCACCCTGGTTTAAGGACTCTTCATCTGCTGAAGAGGACTCAGTTGCGCAACTTGTGGCTGGACAAGAAATGGGAAGGCCGTAAGAAAAGAAGCTGCCAGTTTGTCTCCAAAGACAAAAGGAAGGAGCCCTCTTCTCTGGTAATATTCATCTGATGGATGACCATTAGGTAAGATGCACTCTTTTGCTTGGCTTAGCTTCCCAGAATTGCCAGGGTAACGGTGCCGGAAAGCAGGAAAGATATTGACTGATTTTTGAAATAGGAAAACTCAGGGTAACTGCTAAGTAGGTTAGCATTCACTGGCCCAGTTTGTTAACCTCGTCCAAAGTTTGCGTACGATCCAGCAAGGATCTAAAGGAAAAAAATTGTTCAACATGTTTGTATCTCCATGAATCGCTAAAAGAAAATCAAATAGTAGTTCAGTATCAAGGACTTTTATGCAAATGCAAATGTTTTCCTGTGTTTCCAATGGGTGTTGGATCAAGCCTTGAATGCAAAGGAAGATAAATCTGTCTTCTTGCCTTCACAGTCACAGCTGGAACGCACATTATCAGAGCAGTTTGTGCTTCCTTTAATGGATCTGTTTCTATTCAATGAAAGAAAGTGTATCAGTCTCTGAAATTGGAAATTTAAATCTTATCACTGATACCTTTCTCCATACAGCACTAAACACAATTTCAGATACAGGCAAGGGAAAACTGTCTGAAGATTTTAGGATGGCTTCCCTTGCAGTTCTGTGGAGTTTGCTCAACTTTTGTTAATCATGCAGCATCTGGTGTTTTTGTCACCACACGCTCTGAAGGACCATAGCTGACCTATTTGTTTGTCCAAATATTCAGATCCGTCCTTGTATGCTTAGAAATTTCTTTCAGAATATCATTCCCGGAGCTCATCTTTCAGTAAAGATTTTACCGTACACTTTTCTTACAAAAAAATCTTAGATTTCAGAAGAGAAGCTGGAATTTATTATGTGTGAATATAGGCAGAATTTCTGCTGAAGGAGGCTGAAAATTATTTTGCAGCACCAACTGGGAACTCTTGCCCATGTTTCATTTTTGCAGTATTAAAGTTCTTAAATGTAGGTAATAGAGATATAGGGGTTTTTTTGTTGGTGTGGTTTTTTGCTTGTTTAAATAACTATTTGATGGGATTTGTTGAAGGCTTCATTTTAGCCCAGACAGCTGGAGTTTCTTCTTTAAGCTTGATATTTTACAGTGATTGCTGTTGTTGCACGTCTGTTAAAATGCTGTTGCTATGAGTTCTGTGTCAGCGACAGAAATGACTGAGAAAGTGTCTGGGGTATTGAAAAGTATAAAATAAAAGTAAAAAATAAAAAAAACAACAGCTCTTTTCTAACCAAAGAATGCAAGGAAGCAATTCATCACTATTGACAGCAGGAACATGAATAAGTATTGCAATAGATATGTGTCTACCAGTGAATATAAATTAGCATCTGAGTGATGTCCTGTCTCAGGAAGGTTATTAGACTAGTATTATTAACTTCCTTGATGAAGATCTTTCCTTTCAGGTAGTGAATATATGGCATGAAATCAACATCTTGTTTATTGTTTTTCTTACATTCTTTTACTTCGTAAAGGAGTATGTTTATTGTTGCATTATACTATGTTTTAAATAGCATGTCCAGAGCTAGGCTCCAAAATTCACATTTTTGCACCGCAACAGAAATGGCCAAACTGAAAAGTTTCAGGTATCATACATACCTTTATAGCTACAAAGTGTGTTCATTATATGGGAAAAAATCATGACTCAATATAGATAGAAAATAATAAATTTGGAGCCTATTTTGAGGCATAGAAATTTCTGATCATTCTTGTCAATCTGTTTAGACACACATTACAAGTGTCCCTCATCAATAGTAATGATAAGGCTGTAAAAGGAGCCGACGGTTCGTGTTTTCTGGGACAATAAACAGCTAATTGTAGCACAACTCAGCCTACGAACTGGTTCAGTGTTTCTACTTGATTCTTCTTATTGCTCAGTTTTCCGGGTCCAGGATCTCCTGCTTCTTTTCAGAGACAGAGATATCTTCCCCTTTTTGATTGCTCTCTCCTGCCTTTTTGTTTTTACGGTCTAGTGTTTGCTGGTAAGTTGTAGTCACTTGAGCACACCATGAAAGTGTGCTTGAAGCATTGCTTTGGCAACCATGCCAGAACAGTTATTGTAGAAAAAGTAGAGAAGAAAAACTCAGGTAAAAAATGTAGTTGAACGAAGGAAAACAATTTCAGGCAAACAGAGTTCACTGTAGGTTTGTACATAACAATACCATAATTCTTTTGAAGTTTAAGAAAACCTCAGTGCCTGCCCTTCCAGTCTCCTCTTAGTCTCTCCTGAGTCCTTGATTCGTACTGGTTTTGAACTGAGTGCTAAAAGAATGCTTTCTTAGTGCCTGCTTGATCCCAAACTCCTGGGAATCCATGCAAGTCTGGTTTTGTTTTAATTTTCCAACCTATTAAATACCTGATACAAGAATACATGTAAAAAATAGGAAATCTCAAAACCAGGCCTCCCTAAGAATAGATTCAGTGGAATTCTGAATTCCATGAAACAATTTCAGGTGAGTGAACTCTTACAGTAACTTTGTATAAAAACATCTCAACTTTTTGAGAACATCTCTAATGAAAATATCTTTATGTATTTTTTAATCTGTCCTGCTACTTTGGATGATAAGTCCTTTAATAACTCCTCCGAATACATCAAAATGTCACACTGTGCCGAACGCCTTACTTTTTTCCCTCTGGATCCTAGCTAAAAAATGAATGCTGTACAGTAGGAGATAATTTTGGATTACAGAAAACTTCTCAAAATGTCAGTGGTAAATAGTCAGCAAATCCCTTATTATCAATAAAATGGCACTGATGTTCAGTAAAAAGCCATTTGTAATACTTTCAAATCCATACCCTCACAAACCTTTTATCTTGTGGCAATCCCACTAGCACCAAGCAAAATACAGTTTAATGTAAGAGGGATCTTTGGGTTTTTGCATGCCTAATAAACTTAAGGCAAAGTCTGAAAAACTCCTGATGGACAAAGGACTTTGATTTTAATAGTGTTTTAAAGAAAACCATTTAAAGATGTATTTAATTCCCCATCTTTCATTACCATAATAGATATAAAATCCCTTAGTATACATTCAGATACAATTAATTTTCTGAATAAGAGTCTTTTGCTGTTTATGAAACTACTTTGTTCTGAATACTTGTTCAAATATCACCAAATTAATCTCGCTGAGGGTTTGGTTTCCGGCTTGTGTTTAGTTACTTCATTCATTTACACATATTCTTTAAAAGCTCTCTATCTTGTGTGAAGTGAAAAAACATCTCCATGTGTTACTTGTATGGGAATTGTAGTTCAATAGGTCTAAAGCCATTATTTTTTCGATATAGGTCAACTGTAAAATCCCCAATGACTTGAGTGGCAGAGGAGTTAGACCCAAATGAGAAGCAGAGAAAGAAAACAAATCGGTGGAAAAAATACTATGAAAATTTTATAACATCAGTGAAAATGTGGTGAAGTTGAAGCCAAAAAGTATGAGCATAGTGATGAGCTTTGGTGTTGGATTGAAGAGTGCAAACTTGCCTACCTGCAGTGCTGGGCTTTCAGCACAGTGTTACTGTGCAGTTCATCTTGCTTGTGTAGATTTTTAAGACTGGGAGCATGAATTTGACTCCATGCTTTTGATTCACCTGCTGAGGTTTTCTAACTGGCGGTTAGGTGGTTCTTTGCTGGGAATGTTACATCAACTTCTGTAAGTCCTCAGCCTGAACTGAGCTGTCCTTGAATAAAAGACTCACAAGGGCAAGTCTAGGTATCTGGCTGCAAGCTGCTAGCCAGTCAATCCTATGTGAAGTATTAGGAGGGCTTGGAAACTATAACTCATAGAAAAAAAGTTTACAAGGAGATAAGTGAATCTATAAATTTTTTGCCAAAAGAATAACAATAAAAGTGATCTTGTATAATGTATCTTCTGTACTCTAGATATTGTTGCTTAAAAGAAATGTTCTTTCAGTAACATGCAGTAGTAAGTCTTCAAATAGAGATTTTTTGAAAGGAAAAATCGTATCTTTGAATCAAAACTGACTAGATTTGACTTCCAAAAATGATCCAGTCTGAGTAAAAAAAATCCACAAATATGTGTCAAAGTTGTTCTTATATACCAAACCACTTTAAAATCAGATTCATGAATAGCAGCTAAGTTCCAAACATACATGCTATCTTTTATAACATATTACTCACATCTCATGACAAATGTTTGTAGACCTCTGGCTGGCTTCTCTAAAGCCTGGACTGTTCACAGAGCTTCTGTTTGCCAAACTTGTGCTTCTTTGAATGTATTTTATGATTCTTTCTCTAGTTTCTTTTTTCCCCTTAACTGCCAATTGTGGTTCATAATTGAGCAGTCAGCAACACTGACAGTCGGTGGATTGCATAGTTGAATCTCAAAGCACTTTTTACAAGGAGAACAGCTTAGACTGTTGCAGTGGTTTGCTTCATTTAACACTTGAGCAGAGCTGGAAACAGCTAGGGCTGAGCTTACTTGAATAACTCCATCCAAAAGAGAGAAAGAGAGCACACAAGCTGCAGAGGATTATCTAGACACTTCAAGATGTAGAAAGCAGAGTTTTAAGATGCAAGAATGGGGCTATAAGGATAGTGATCACAACAGCTCCTCTAAGGTAAAAGCAAGTAGATACAGATCAAGCCACTTCCATAGTCTATGCCTTGCGTATTATGACTCTGAAGAACATGATGCTCATTTTCAATTCATTCCCTACATGGATATTTGGATTATTTTCTTCCTTTGGCATTGTCTAGTCCTCTTGCCCTACGAGAGTAAAATTCAGCCTTATTTAGAAGACCAGCACACAGCAGATCTTAAATACTGTTTTGAAGCTCCCAAATGGTTATGCAGGGGCAGCTGGTATACTAGGAAAACCATAATGGTGACTTGCCATGAAAAAGGTTTCCACAACCTGTAGAACAAGGTAGCTGAATATCAGTTGGAGACAGAAATGGAAAGAGCGTTTGCTACATGATGGACTGCATTTCAGTGAAGGTTCATCACAGCAATAAGTTAGTGATGGAACAACTTCAAGCCAAACACGAAATTTGTTAATACAAAATTTTAGGAGGCAAGTGTTTCCTTTGATGAGAAGGTTTTTGTTAATGTTACACAAACAGTACATTGAGTTTCTGAAAAGTTATGCGCTGCCCAAGGAAGAGAAGGGTAATTAAACCTCATTAAAACTAATGTAACGAGAAGTGCTTTGAAAAACTGACTCCCTTAGAAGTTCAGCATATCTAACTTCTTTATTTTTAAGCCTAGCATACAGAATCTGAAAACGAGAATATATTCTAAATAGTCTTATTCACACAGATTCGAGTGAACCCTTTTCACTTTGCATATTCCTGCTGCAAGCAGATGTGAATGTATTCCTCCTGTGCTCAGAGATCCAGAGTCAGTGAGCACAGCGCTGAGTCAAACTCATAAACCCTGAACCAAGTGAGCATACATTAACTCAGCTTTGACACTGTGCAAATTGTTAAGCCTAGCTCATCATTTTTGGTGCTCAACTTGATGATCATCTGTAACTCAATTCTGGAGTCAGGAAACTCCTTATGAGCCAAAGTTGAATAAGGAAGAAAGAGGAAATAGATCTTTCCAGGGTTGTTTCATTTTACTTTCTTTTACATTTTTAAATGTGCATCAACATGCAATTATGCAAGTTGCTCGCCTTGCATAATTCAAGTGATAGTTATTCTCAATTCTCTGTTACCATATTTCTTGCAAGCTTTAGCCTTCTTCTAAAACCCATCTTTGTGTATGATAATATTTATTCAAGAGTTCAAAGGTTTAGTCACTAGGATAAGCCTGCTGAACTGGGATTGTCCTGCTCACTCAATCTCAATACTTTTTCTAGTCACTTCATCTTTTTAAACAGTATTTTACTGAACCAGGCTACCAGATCAATTTTTTCCCCATTTGTTGTTCATATAATAGAAGAACTCTGAGAGGTTGTATCATCCCCTTGTCGCTGGCTTAGTTTTGTAAAATATATATATATATATTGGAATAGAGCCTTTCTTCTTACAAGATAGGGAACCCCCTGCTGCAACAATATTCTGCCAAGATTTGACAGGGGTGCATAACTCATCATAAATATACAATGAGAGTAGTTTTGACAGGCTTGGAGTCAAGAAGGTTGTGTTCTGATCTTGTCCAGACATTCACAATTTAACCCTTCTCAGAGTTTGCCAGACACAGCCACCTTAAAAAAGTTTCAGATCACATTAAAATTGGAACAGGTATAAAATCCTCCTTAGCTAGCATGTCACTGTCACTGGAAAAGGCCTGAGTATAGAAATGTCAGTGAATTCACTTTCTCATCACTCTTCTACTTTGGAGACAAGCAGACAGCACACTCTTAAAATAAATATTTTAATAGTATTTGGTACTTTGTCTTGCATGCGGTGTTATGCATTGAAATTAAAGCCAGAGAACAAGACAAAAATTGACTTGTTTTGTAGAAATAGTAGCCATTTAGGAACTAGGACGATTATAAACTCTTCCAAGAAATGTAACAGGCACGGCTGATCATCCTGGCAGTCAGCACTCCGCAGTTCATGTATTTATATCAGTGCATATTTCAAGTACCATCTTAGTTGGAACATACTACAGCCCAACTTTTCAAATATAATGAGTGGTTTTGCACTGTCTTGGTTTGTTATTTAGAGACACTTTGTAAGGTTTTATATTAACTAGTGCTTTGCAGAACAAACCCTTTCAAAGGAATTCAGGTGAAAAACAGAAGCATCCAAAATCAGTAGTCATTTTTGAACAATCTTTCTTCCCTCATTATTTGATAAAATGCTTCTCAAGAGTTCTTGATTTCCTAAGGGAAATTAAGGGTCCAGAATACAATTACCAACCATAATGCTCAATTGCTGGTGCTCATTTCGATGGATCCTTTTTACATATGTTAAACATAGTATGCAACCTGTTCAAGAGTGTCTAGCTCCTACCCGGTCCACCGCTCTTTTTGAGAAGACATAAAAATGTGTTGCTGTTCCAGTACCTACTGCCCTGATCCAATGGGGTGCAGAGGAGAGGTTGGTTCTGCAGTAACAAGATATATGTTTGCCTACAAGGGAGAGGAATGCTAAGAAATACATCAGGCCTTGTGGCTGACTCACTCTTAAGTGGATGTGGAGCACTTGAAGGGTAACAGCTGCAAGAGTTCTGGTATCCAGGTGAAAGGGATGATGAGGGGTATTTTGCCCCTCCAGTCCATTGGGATCGCCATTGGTTAATGCAAATATAGGTTCTCTCCTCGTTCTCTCTCCTCTTTCATGGGAACACATGGAGAACTTGTGTGCGGGGTAAAGAGTCTCACAGACTGAAAGGAAAAAGATGGAAAATCAGTCTATGCTTTTAAGTCCATAAGCAACAATTTATCTGGGAGTTAGGCTAAAGTTCTTGTCCCTTTTTCAGGATTTGTTGCTACTACTGCGTTTCTTCTACGTTATCACCATGAAAAGTTGTTCTTTCATCTCTGTAAGCATTCAAGGTCTCCAGGTAAATGTTATTAGGAAACATACTGCCTTTTTTCCAAAGGCTATGATGGACTAAAATACGACATTTCTTTTGATATTTCAAATTAATTTCAGTATTTGAAAAGTTTTATTAAAGTGGGAAAAAGATTATCCAGGGTTTCACAGTTGTGATGATTATTGAAAATAGCCAAGTGTATGAAGACTATTGTGAGCTGACATAAAACAAGAGCTTCATAGAATCATAAGGTTGGAAGAGACCTCCAAGATCATTGAGTCCAACCATACCTGTCTCCCCAATAAACCCTGTCCCTGAGGAACTCATCCACCCATTTTTTTAAACACCTCCAGAGATAGTGACTCCATCACCTCCCAGGGCAGCTGTGCCAATCCCTGACCACCCTTTCAGTGAAGAAATTCTTCCTAATGTCCAGTCTAAACCTCCCCTGGCACAACTTGCGGTCATTTCCTCTCATCCTATTGCTGCCACTTGTGAGAAGACACCAACTTCAAGCTCCTACATCAAGTTGCTGTTTAAATAGTTATCAGGCTTTTGACTGCCTTAGATAAAATCTTTCTGTTGGTTCCTCCTTTCCTTTTCTTTACTTCTGTATTGAGAGAAACTGAATTTGAGTAATCATTTCATCTTTCTAATACACTTTGTAGGCTTCTTGCTGTGCTACCAATACTGGATGAAAATATTAGAAATAGATTTGTTGTTTGTGGGGGGGCTTTTTTGTAGTTGTTTTTGATATGTTCTCCTGAACCTTTTTCTCCCACACCTCGAGCAAGAGATTGCTAACTGAGAAATACTGGGCTGATCAAGTTGTCAAGGGAATAACTGGAGGATGATTGGCAATGGAGAGTGACGAAAGTCATGTATCATGTGGCAAAGTTTGTATATATTCACTCCCTTGAGTGAACACTTGCAGGAACAGTAAGATTGCTAAGCAGCCCTAAATTTGGGGGATATGTTTGTAGTATACCACAGTACTGCCAAGGATAAATTAGACACACTATGTCTTGAATAGCATAGAGTTGTTAATAGCATTTACTAATTAAGAAAATTGCACTGTTCCCCCCTAAATATCATTAGAGCGAAATTATACAGTATTGACATTTCCATGAGAAATCAACAGTAAAAGCAGGGTTTTTTTGCTAATAATACAAGTAATTAAACAGGGGAAAAACAGCATCAGTACTATATTCCATAGGTTTCGGACATCTAATAGTGATAGACATGGTGAATTGGGGTTTAAAAAGTAATGCCTCTACTAGGATATATTGTGTCTTTTTTACAAGAGTCACCTATAAAACACATTTAAATTATTTGTAGTGAATAGCAGAAAATGGCTTAGCTGTTACTCGAACTCTTTCACTGACTCAAATATGAGCCAAAAACCTCAAACAAATAAGCTTCCTACGGTCAAAATTTCTATTTGGGAGTGACATATGCATTAACCCGTCAAAGATTACCATTCTCATAGTAATGCTGCAAGAGTTGTTCACAGTTTAAATATGCAAAATAATGTCTGTATGTAGAACATGTGATAATCAATACAATTTAAGCACTTCATAGACCATCTGGATTTTCTGTTATTTTCAGATGGAGAAACAGATACTTGACATGTTGACTGCAAAACTGTACAATACTGGTATTTGCACTATCTTTTAGAAATTATTTTTTTGTTTTTTTACGGAAAGAACGCATGCAAATTTCAGAAATGTAACATCACAAAAAGACCTTTTTATCTAGCTCATCTCCTTTCAGTGAGGTAGGATTAATGGCAGATATTTAGTCCTTTGACAAGGTGTTTTATTTCTGAGCTATTTCTAAGCACTGCCTCACTTCAAGAGACAATCTTTGTGAGCGGCTGAGACTGCTACAAGGTTAGATAAAAGACTCTAGAAGTAGGATTTATTTTGTGGTAATCTGAATAACTAATTAGAGGATCAATATACAGCTCGGAGCAACATCTAGAAGTAGCCAATACTCCGTTCCAAGCTGAGAACTCAATTGGAGTCTCACAACAGATCAGAGTTTTGCAGATTCTCATAATGAAATATCAAACCTTCATTGCAAGTTGCCCAGCTTGTGTAGAACCAGTTGAATTGTATCAGTGTACACCAGCCAAGGGTTTCTCCCTTGGACTTTTAGGAATAGAAGCATGGACAGGAAGATAAAACTGACGTGACAGGCTGCTTCTTTTGGGAGCTACAGTTTATCTGGGAATTGTTTTAGCATTATAGAGGAGAAAAAGCATTTTAAACATGAAAATAATTAATACATATTAAGCAGCAATTAAAGCAACCTTAAAAGTGGATAATCATGCCTTTCACTAGTAGTTCAGATATAATGTGTTGTTATTTTTCATTCAGAATGCTCAGTCAAGAGGACTGAATTAAGAAAAGAAAGCAAGATAATAATAGCCTCCTACTTTAATTGTAAATACTGATTTCTACATCAAAGTCTCCATTTCTACTTTTAACACTAAGCAGGGAATGCTTTGAGGATTTAATATTTTTCCCAAATCTATGTTTTTCAACACAAGCATTCCAGAACTGATTCTACTCTCCCAATATGTGGTCTTTCATCACACTGTTAACTTTGAGAAAAGTCTTTCTAACATTTCACAAATCCTTTAATAGAATAAATGGCTACAATAACCTGTTCTGCTAGCCCATGGGGGTTCATGTTTCTGATAGCTCAGGAGCAAACATCTTTTTCTATGTTGAAAGAGAAGAACGACACTTTCAAGCTGTGATATGTTTTATTGCCTGAGACTTCATCATGTTCATTAGGCCTTGAAATTAAAGTTTCTTGTAAAACTGAATGTGCTTGGAAAGTTAAAAGCTACATACATTCAATTTTTAGGTTAAGTCAAAGCTACCATTCTCTGAAATATTAACATGGCTTTAGGGATGGTAGATCAATATGATCATTAATTTTCACATGTTGACTGGAGGATCTTCTTCATGGTGGAGATGTGGCACAGAAAGCCTTGTTATATGCATTCTTTACAGCTCCTAGTAGAAGCTTCATGACTACAGTTTTACAGCATGACTTATTTCTTCCTCATATTAACAACGTGGAGAATGACATTGAAAAAGTCTGATGCCATTTTTTTCTGCAATATCTGTCTGAATCGACCAAAGTCTCAAGAGTATTTCCATTAATTTCAGTGATTTGGTATCAGTGCATTTTAGAGGCTGATTTGATAGCCTAGCATTTGTTGAATACTGCAAAATTTTTTCATGTTTACTGTAAGAACATATGCACTCATTTTTCATAGCTATGACTAACAATTCCTAAGCGGATATTAGCGCTATACCTTCTTAAGGGCTTTCTTGATGGTTCTGACAAAAACTTCAATTTTTTTTTTTTTAAAAAAAGAAAAATTGCTTTTGATTTTTCTAAGTATGTGTGATGAAGAAGAAGGAAAAAAAAGAGAAAGGTTCCAAAAAAAGCTAAAACAAACTTCCCATCTTGTAGCAAATTGTTTACAAATTTTCTATGACTGCAAATTAACTTTTCCCTCTTGTAGTCTGGATTATTTTAAACGGCAAATGCTAGCTTAAAAAGGAATCACATTATGACAGGGAGGACCATACTGAGCACATTTAGCTAAATAACAAACTCTCTAATGCCCAGTGATTTGATGGAAGGCTAAAATTTTTATTTTGCCACTATTCAGAGTTCAGAATATACCAAATTCACTTTTTTATTTCTGATTTTATACATCTCATACTTGCACAACATGTGTAATCTGCAGCAATAACTGAGGCACATGTTGGAGATGTTTATTAATTTTGATTGTTCTCAGTCTGAAATCTCTATAAGAGTAAGGTATATTATCTAAGCCTCATAATTAAACTAGTGTATTTTATTCATAAAACCCATAAGGAAAGAATGTTCAACCTAGAGAACGGTGTTAGTAGTTAATACTGAAAGGAAATGCTGTATGTACAACAGTCCCAGTCTAACTAGACTAGATTTTTTCTTACAGCTCGCTGAGCATTCCTTCAGTATAAGCTAAATGAGTAGTCATTCAGAATGACATTTATAGAGTAATAACATTCAAGATCTCTTTGGTTAAGTTTTTGGTTAATGTATTTGGAAACTGTAGAGGTGCACCATGAAAATATTAAAAATAAATAAATTAAACTGACTCAGCTGACATTAAAGCAATGGAATCCAACCATACTTTATTGGGAAGGATACCTTAAGGAGGTCAGCGTATTTTTCTTGTATACTAAAGTAATTTTGAACAGTAACTTCCAAGGACATTCCTTAGTGTCATGCAGGTGTTGTTATTTGTAATTAGTTTGGAACTTTAGTATTTGCATTCCCATATTCTTGGAGCACATGCTTACAAACAACTGTTATGAAGTTTATACTACAGTGGCACAGTTGCCATATAGAGAGGTAGCTTCATGCTGCTTCTGCTGGGTCTAGAACTTGAGTGCAGTAATTTCTTTCTCTATTTCATCTGGCTGTAGCAGCCATGGCTAAGGGTCAAGGCCCTTAATCAATTCTCTAGGAGTCCTGTGTATCTGATTTCATGCTGCCCTGAGCCCTTCCATGGAGAATTCTTGCTATTTCTCATCTGCGGCTATTGCCATCAAGAATGTTTGTTGGCAGCCAGCAAAATAGAGTCAACAGAACTGAAAGCAAATCAGGAAAAATCTTGTGTATTTTAGGTAATCTGTATTATATGTCAGTGGACACTTTATAGGCATACAGGACAAACAGTCTGAATATCAGTTGGTTAATGTTTATTTTAGCAGCTCAACAAGAACAAAGTTATAATCTGGAAAAAAAATATATAGCAAACAATTAACTATTACTAATACAAGGGAAAACCCCTAAATATTCATGGCAGTTTGACTCAAGATTTAGAAAAAAAAAACACAACATTTCCAAGGAAGTCTAGGAAACTGACAAATGTCTATGATGAGAACAAGGATGGGGAAACGTAGTCCCAAATGCAGAGTCTACAACAGCTCACAAAATGAAACCTTGTACTGCATGAGATGTCCCTGATACATTGCAGCTTTTTTTCACATCTGGTTATGTGAAGGATTATCCATTTTGTAACTTTAACTTTCGATCACTGCACGCCTGCCGTTACAGGCATCCCTGTTAGTAGTTGTGGATGCCTCTAGTTCCTTTTTAGTACTTGCAAGAGTTCCATAATTTTCTGTCTTGGTATGGCACAACACAATACTGGTAGGATAAACATCTGCTGTACAGAATGCCAAAGCCATTGTACTACAAAGGTGTGAGCAATGACACCTGTTTGCAGATTTGGGCAGGCTGCAGTTCTGCCAGAAGAATAGATTATATAGCTGCGGAAACAGTGGAGGCGGTGTTGCTCATTAATAGTATAGGAACAGAAGTACGTTGTCTGTGTTGTGCGAGGCAGAAGGTTGTTGAGTGTATATGAAATTCCTAGTGGGTGCACGTTTCTGATCAGGTTCCTCAGAAGAACCTGATCTAGAAAGACATGAACTAGGACGTTACTGTTTTTCCCTCCCCTTGGTGTGATTAAGTAGAAGCACCAAGCCTTCACAACTCTATATTATGGTGCTCTTTTCCTTGCTCCATATCTAATGATACACTTTACTATGGTTTGTGCTTCTTTCCATGCACACAGTGTGTAAGGCAGATACATCCTTCTTAATGAGTTCTTCTGAGAACATTCTGGCTTCTTCTGATCAAATACTCATTTAATTTATGCAGCATGGTTTAAAAACCTCTATTCTAGTATAATATTATTCAGGACCTTTTCATATGAAGAAGTTTTGCAGCACTTATTGCAGTTCAACAAAATGACTGTAAAATCATTGATAAAATTTAGAGATTCAGTCCTTACTGAAGCCAATGACAAAATCCCAAACCCAGCAGTAAGGACGTTGCTTGTGGTCTTAGACATTGCTTATTAAGACGTTTTAAAAACATAGGAGTTTTATAACAAGGATAAATGTTTCAAATAAGCTCCTGACCTCTAAAATGCCCAAAGCCATTCTGGAACCTTCCAGGAGAGACTTATATGTATTTTCCACTTGGAGAGCTTTCCAAGGAGGGATACTGTGCAGGCCAGGTGAGACCTTTCCTCTGTGTGCCTTGTTTGCTATGGGTGTGGGACTTTGTCTATAAATAAACCATGCCAAAAAGACCACGTGTGTGCCCACTGCTCCATGGCCCACATTTTCTGCTGAAATCCTCTCTGGATCCACTTGGTGGTGATCATTTTTCTGTTATATCCCTTTTTATCCTGTTCTTTTCTTTTTTATTTCTCACCATCCTCATTCTCTCTTTCCAAATGTACCTCACCTCCTCTCATGTTCCACCTCACTTCTCAACACTTTTAAGTGGCCTTGACTTTATTTGGGCTCCTGCTATTTGTACAAACCAACCTTTTGTTGAGTTGCACTGTCTCTGTGTGGTTTTGAGCTGCTGCTGTTTTTTAAGGGATCAGCCTTTTGCTGGGTTCTTGTCATAAATTGTTGTGTTTCTCTGTAGAGTGGGAATGATAATAACGGGTTCGCAGCACAGGCTGTGAAAGGACATGGAAGCTGATAGTGAGTGCCTCTGTGGATGCTCACCTATGCACAGTCCTTCTGGCTCTATGATCAGTACTGTTATTCTGCATTAGAATATCCATCTGCATTTCATGGTGATGCTGTTATATAAACAGCTCTGGCATCCCTTGACTATGTTTTCTGTGTTCACTTGGAAATCTAAGTTCAAGTGGTTAATAAGAACAGACACATCCATGACACTGTTCATCAGGCTGCTCACACGCCTTACCAACACAGAGAGCTACAATTCCATAGAGAGAAACTTTTTATTCCTTATGCCAGCACCATCCAGAGGCAGAAAACAAGTTATCTTGAAAAATGAGTGAGACTTTTCTTTGCGAAATTTTACATAAATTCCTATCAGCAGAAAAATTCTTCCAAACCTCAAAGGCTTAAAACGTTCACTCTGCCATTATTTTGGCAATTAATGAGGCCTGAAGTTTAAATGAAGTTGAACTCAAACAAATTCATATTGTCCCCTTTAGAAATATAAGGAAAAACAAAGTCATGAATAAAAGAGATGACTGAGGAATTATTTAATATGATTATCTGTTCCAGATTACTCTGTACACCCTCATTTTTTGAATATGATTCCCTTTTCCCTCTCCTCTATTTCTGGTGGAATAGTACTGTGCAACTCTGAAGGTCTTATAAAGTGAATTAAGTTTAGGTAAACTGATGAGGTCGCAATCCCAGTCTCTTAAGTATGCAGCTAACTTGCAGAAGAAGCCTAAACAGCCTGAAGAAAAATAACACTAACTTGAAGCATAGGCTAAAATATGAGTTTACATTTTTTTTTAGATAGGACATACGACAAGTAACTTTAACATATACAGCTGACTTATATGATGCATTAAATCTTAGAGAAATTTAGATCTCTGGGATACTACCTTTATCTCTCCACCACACAGTTTATAGGGTGTAAAACTCACTAGTTTGCTCTGCTGTCTATGCTATGTGACTGAATAGACATGTTGGTTTATTATTTAAGATAACATGTTATAGAAATGAGTCTACAGAACTCAGTGGTTACCTGCCTAGCTGGTCATTTCAATGTATATTTTCCATATTTATTTGTACATTCACATTTGCATGCGCAAAACTGAATTCAACTGACACAGTAATCCTGGCAATAATTATAAGAAAATTTCCTCATCACATGAAACTAAAGAGGAAATTATATTTTGACAGAAGAGTCATCAAGATAGAATCAGTACAGATCAAAACATATCTGAGAGGGTTAAGTGTACGCTCCTGACAAATAGCTTCATCTTTCTCCAAAACAGTGTTGCATTTGCTTGAATATAAAAGAAATTGGGAGACGTGTGGCAAAGCAGGACCTTCTCCTTTAGAAGAATTTTCTTGTAGGACAGGGTATTTTATATGGCATACTAGATATAATGAAATCCAAAATACGTATGAAAATAGCTCTGCATGTCACACTTGAAAGCTTTCACACCCTGCATGTTCCTGTGTGTCCCTGTAAGTTCATGCCACAGTTATGCACAGGAAAAAAAAAATTGGAAGGAAAACCAAGATAACACTTTGAAGTTCAATGACAGTCTGCCTGTGAGTTGATATAAATAGTTAACACGCTGTTGGCATCTGCTCTTCAGGCTGTAATTAATTCGTCATCGTAGGCAAAACGAGAACTCAGTTTCTTCTAGGAAGCTGGTACAAGTAAAGGGATGTCCAAGTCTCGTGCACCCTCTTGGAGGTAAGTCACTTAGGAACTCTTAGGCATCATCAATGTACATAACTGCCATGTGAGAACTTAAGTATTTATGTGAAAGAACCACTTTTTCTGAGTGGTGTAGTAATTATCTCAACTAAAGGCACCACGGGGAATGAGGAGACAAAGCAGTTCTGGTGATGTCATTTTTGGAACAGCATTTGAAAGCAAAGAACCACACAGAAATGCCTTTCTAATAAAGCTTTACATGGTGTTCTGTTTTCATTTATTCAGGGATCATGGGGACTTGAACAGAAAATTCCAACAAAAACAAATAGGCTGGATCAAAGTACCTGCAGCTACTTAATTTTGTAATTTGACTATTTAAAATTATTTAAAATTATGGCAGGTATCTTGCATGGAGCCCAGTTAATACCTTTTGTAATGAAATGTGAGTGACAAACTTAGCAACCAGAGCTCGGACACCTCAGAATTTTTCCTGTCTTTTTTTTTTTTATTATTTTGGTTTTTCCCTTCCTGTTTTCCAAGTACCTATGGTGTCTTCAAGGAGAATCTTTAGATCTGACTTACTGGGTTCAGTGTAGTACTGGGTGCTTTCTGCTGGTTTATATTACATGATAGACCTTGGCAGTTGACTGAATTTACCAGATTCATTTGACAATGTTAGGGTCAAGATGTCCTTCCTTGTTGTACCTCTAGAGGCTGTGTACTGCAAACTGCGAGAGCTGCGCTTGACTTTTCTCCTCAGAACATTTCCTGAAGCAGACTTGCTAACCAGTTATGTAGGCTTCACTTCCACACCAGGAAGCAAGGTTTACAAACTGTCAAACAGATCGCCCAGTCTGTAGCCTTGTCCTTCCTCTTTATGGTTCCGCTACTACAAAAGGAAAAGTGTGGTTTGTGGTTTTTCCTTTCTTGTTTTATTCTTTACCATGCAAAGATGTTTTCAGACTCCTGAACTATCCCTCTGTTCCAGGATGATGTATGTCATGGGTAATGCTACGTATACACATATAGGGACAGCAAGCTATGTCCTATAAGCAGCAGCCCATGTCTTCTGGAGGTATGCAACGTTTCTGATTCTTGGACTCCTTTCAGGTGCTCAAACTTCCCAATTTTGGAGTGGATATGGCAATATAGTGAGATAAATCCACCTCCAAAGAGGATTTAGATCTTCAGCTCCGTATTTGCCCTTTCCCAGCGCATGACCTTGATTGGCAGAATTTTGTTTTGAGGTTTAAAGGGAAGGCTGTGTTATCTGGTGTAGAAGGTGAGCAATGTCAACATAAATTGAGATCTTTTGATGTGTAAACACAAGTGTTCAGTTACAGAAGTTCTGTAGTCTTTTCAGTTTTATGAGCTTTCGAGTGGAAACTGTTTTATATCTGCTTCCCTTCCTTTCCTTATCTTCATGCGCACTGTGGCTGTATCTCTCCAAAATAACTTGTCTCTTAGCTGTAATAAAGGGAAAGAGCACCCATTACCTGTGCTGCTAGCATTTACTAATAAAGGATGACAAAAGCCTGGAGGCCATATTAAGAATTAATAAAGAAATATTTGAAGATGGATCCTTTAAATCCACTGTTTTAACATGAGGAAGAGACAAGTATAACATGCCACCCTTAAATCCACGTGGCTCCTGGTCACCTCAGCTGAGGCTGATTTCTAGGCAACTGCCCAACAGATGTCGTCCCAGAGACGGTATTTGTGCACCTCTAAAAGAGGATGAAACCCAGTCAGGGGAGGGGAGCCATACTGAGGGAGGTAATGCAGAGCAGGACTGAGAAAAGACCTGATGATGAGCAGTACAGGTGATATAAAATTAACTGTGCTGCCTGAACCAGTGCTGGCCTTGAAGGCACGAATACCTTGGACTTCTTCTCAGCAGGTGGCAATATTGAGCTTATCATGGTAACAGTGCAGTCCTCCCAGGAGAGCTCCCTCCCTTCCCTTGCTACTGCTTTTTTTTTTTTTTTTAATTATTTTCATATCATGGTGATGCATTCTGCATGTGTCTCAAATAGCAAGTCATGACAGGTTGGTGTTGTACTACTTCAAGTGCCGAGGGCAGCAAAAACACTGTGCAAGAACAAAGTGTCTCACATTGTTCATGCTGGAAGTCCATTTCTTTCTGCTACCAGAATAAAACCCATTCTGATTCTGAGCAGAGCCTATTTGTATTATATTTATTATGTCTAATTGTATGAATATTGATACAACACATAATGACACAACAAAGAGGGCTGTGGACATTTTAAAGTGATGAAAGCCCTCAGCATCTTGCCCTGTGCTCCAGATGTAAAACACATCCTATAAGGAGGGTCCACATGGTCTTTATGATATTGCCTCCAGCCCTGTAAGTAGTTGCCTCCCAAGCAACCTACTGTCAACACTCACTGTCACTCTGTCAAAGTTTTGATGTATTAAATACAAGACTAGAAACATGGTGGTTACTGTAGTTACATTTTTTTTTTAGTTTCCCTGTGCCTGTCAAACCAGCTTCCAATGGTTGAATGCTTGTGTTTCACCCCTGCTGGTTCACAAACTACGAGATCTTAGGGTTGTCATTGATGTAAAACTGAACATAATGAAGGTCTAATCTGCTAAAGTTGATTTGTATAACAGCAAGGCTTGGGTTTAAAGGAGCTAACTATTCCCAATTCATTCCTGTGTGGCTACTTGTCTGAATTAGCTTCTTCTATTTAAAAGGAGTGTAAGCTAATTCAGATCTGAATGCTTTTTTTACTTGAAAAGTGCAGAGTCAAAGACAGGTGATGAATAAGAAGAATCAGGAATAACAACTAAGAATAATTACCCTTGCAAACAGTTCTTCAGTGTAATTTGTAGGAGATATTCTACGTTAAAAGAGGAGAAAAAGAAAGAAGATATTCACTTGAAAATTCTTATAACTGGAATGTTAGTATTCTTAGCAGGTAAATAATAACATCATTCCTACATCCTCATTATGTGCCTACCAATTCACAAGCAAAATATAGGTTGCACAAGGCAATTAAATTTGTCTATGTTCAGCATTTCCACCCAGGGGTTACCTCCACATTTTTTTATGACGATTACATGCACTCTGGGGTAAACCATGCCCGTGATATGCCTGAGTTTTTCCTGTGCATATATTGCCATGTTTTACTCATTATTTTTAACACCTTTTTTTCTGCAAATGTCAGCTACATTCCTGTACTCCATAATGTGAAGCAAGAGCACGCTGCACATTATGAGTGCAGTTTTTCCTGACTTTGTATGGGCAAGCAAGAAGTGAAAAGCTGCTAAGAGGCACAGAACATTGAATGTGGTCTGTCCTTAGCTGCTTGAAAACCTGGGTGTGGTCAAGATATGTTAAAATTTTATTATGGCAAGCTGGAATAATACTGACTGCTTTTAGCAAGGATCTTGATACAGATGGTTCAGAAACCATCTGTTGAATTATGCATTATGTCATGGGTGGAACGGGTGATGCCTGGGGTTTTTCACTTTGTGAAGAAGAGAGTATATTTCTTTACTCATCACTTCTGAGACACTAGCAGATTTTCAGGCAGGTATTCCATCTAACTGGAGATATAAAAGATAGAGGTGTTCTAGAGCAGATGTTTCAACAACATCTGATATAACTAATCATGGGTGATTGCTTCAGCAACGAAGAAATGCGACTGGAATATCAGAACTTATCCCCTCTTAAGACCAGCAGGAAATAATCAAACTGCAGAGATGGTGCCCAGAGGTATGAAACATGACGTGTTTCAAGGATCTATCTTGAAACCTTTGCTGCTCAAAGGCCATGTGAAGCCTCTAGACAAAATTGCTTCCTAACACAGCATAGAATAACATCAGCACTCTCATAATGCGCAGCTGTGTATCTTGTACCCTGTGGAGTTTAGTCTCTGCTCTGGAGAATTTCTTACATGACATTGCCATCTGGATGCATACAAATTATTTTGTTCTTGGTTTTATAAAAACATTAGCCTGGCTGCTGAGGGAAGGTCATTCAGGGTGTCTTTATCAGCATGTGCACATAAACATGTTCCCTGCCCAGACAAGCTTACAATGAACTGTTGCAAGAGCACAAGAATTGCTTGATGCAGAGAACAGGTGTGTCAAGACTGTAGTTGATTGCCTATTTTATTTTCCTAGTGAAGACTGTAATTGGAGCAAGCCTCTTCTAATTGTCTGTCACTTGCCCAATGGATGTAGTTTGCAAAAAGTTTGCTGGATGTGATTTAAAAATGTCTCAATCTGTATGTTTTGGTCATCCTGTGCTCTTATTTGTCCCATGATGACCTTGCAACTGTAAGGCATTCCCCTCATAAGTATAGTGCTTGATTCATTGCAATTCCCCTCCACTCACGCTTCCAGCAGAGTAGCTGATCTGCTTAAGCTTCTTCAGAGTTCAGGGACATGTTTACTCTCTGGTATCCTGAGCAGATTACACTTCTTTTGTCTTCTTTGTATTGGCTGCCTGTAAATTAGCAAATGGACTGTAACGAGTACAAATAAGGGGGAATTTTTTAAAAAATACATTGTCCAATTTTTGTTGGTTTGTTTTGTGATTTGATTTTATTTATGAGGAAGGGTGACTTATTTTGCCTTCTATTAAGAGAAGTCTTTAATGAAAAAAATGTGTTAGGACATGTTTGTGCATGCAACACCTGCCTCAGGAATTTGGTAGGTTATATGGGTATGCTCAGGTACTTGGCAGCCTCAGAAAATAAATTCCTTTTTCCTATAATACCAATGGTCAGTGAGTGAGTATTTTATGATGCTAAAGAGAAATTACTGGAGCATATTAAAAACTCTCAACTTCTAGATTTTTGATCAGTAATTAACTGAACTACATTGGATTATTCTGTCCCTGATTGGAAAAAATACTACATCAGTTTTAGGTGTGGATGATGCGTACCAACTCCACATAAGTATTTCTATTTTCTTTAAAAAGATGAGATTGTATAAGAAACATCGATGTCAGGTGGACAGACAAAAACGAGCTTTCAAGACAAAGGTACGGAAGGAGGTTTAAGGAAGTCCTTGGCTGTTTACATTGGAGATGGGTGAGACGCAAAGGACTTTCATCTCTTTTTGCCACAGGTAAGAGTGATACTGAAATTCCGTGTGAAGTTCTAGTACTCATGTTCTTCAAAAGAAGGTTGAAAATCTTCTGACAGTGCAAAAAACCAAACAAAAGTCCTGTGTATATGAACTGGAGATTACTATTTATAAGAGACACACAAAGAAGATCAGCCTGCCTAGTTGACTACGCGGGAAGACAGAGAGATGACATTCATTACAGTGTATAAGGATTTTCAAAATAAAACAGTTCTTTGTAGGAAAAGTTGCTTAGTGGACAATAACTTAATGAAGTTGGATGTCAGGACAGTGAAGCCTGAGAGAAAATAAAATTACTCTAAAACGCAAACTTCTAACCTTGGGATTATATCTTGCTGTCCTTGTATAAGCACCTAATATATTTGGCTAACCCAGAACAGAGGGAAATACAGTATAGTCACCTTGGAAAAAGGAGGGGTAATGCAAGAAGATATGTCAGGGTTTTGTGTATTCAGCTGTATAATTTCTACATTGCATAATTGTAGGTGTTTGTCATGACGCATCTACAGTTTCCATCACTGAATTTCATAGTTAACATCTTTTTACTATTATTGAGAAAAAGATATTTTTCCATCTGACCTTAATGAGCAGTGACTTTGCACAGCTGTTCTCATTTCAGCCTATGTTGTAATTCAGTAAAGTTAAAATACTGGTGGGTTGAGATTTGGAGGAAATTATTACTGACTTCCTCGCTTTTTTGTCTATAGAAACCAACACAAGATTTCTGGGTGTAAACCAAAGGGCAATGAAGGACATCCTTTATTGGTCAAAAGTATGGCAACATCAGCCCTTACCATGCCACCAGATATGAAAATGTGAAGAAGAATGCATACTCGCTTAGCATTTTAACACAATAAAATAATTCTGGTTTTGCATCTTCTCCAGTAAGCACCAACAGTGCATAATAAATCACTTAAATTGCATCTAGAGAGTCTTACTATTCAATAATTGCTGCAGTAGGGTGTTTTGTATGCTGTGATTGCTTTCTACTATATGCATTTCACTTGGAAGATGTTGAACTTTTTACTCAAACACATTTTCACCTTCTACTGTGTTTCCCAAGCTACAAAGTAGAAAATACTTTTTAAAAGAGTAGGGGTCAGGAGAGGGAAACAGAGTGAAAAAGTGAATACTGAGAAGCATCTTAAGATGTCATCTCACCAACAGTAAAGCAGTAACAATCTGAACAATAGCTAGGGCTTCTTACAATGATTTCTTTCCTGTTCTTTCTATGAATTCTAGACCAGCACGCAAGGTGAAAGCTTAACTACAGTGCTTTACTTCAGAGACGCTCATAGGCAGCGAAGCGTGCCACACTTTATTGGAATTTGAAACTGCAGTCAATAACATTTTCTGCCATTCTGATGTTCATCCTATTCAAACAGTAAATTTACTATCTAATCACAAGTTGCCTTGTCAATCTAAACAGAGTAATGCAGGGCTTCAGTGTGTAAGGTAATCCAACAGGAGTGACAGCCAGTAAAATTACTCTTGTGTTTGCTTTTTCATTTTGGATGGAGCCTTTGAGCTTTCAGAATTAGTGGCCTTATAGTCTTTGGGAATTCTGAGGTGCGCAAGTCACACATGGCAATCAGAAAGGTGGTCAGATACTACTTTCCAAGGCTAAAGAGTGGATTCAAACTTTGATGGAAAGCCAAATAAAACATTGTGATTGCTATATAATTGTTTCATCAGAGGAAACAAGCCTCTCCGATTCCTTTCACTTCGGGTAGTTGAATGCGAAGATTCTGTAATTCATGTGAGCACAGGGTTCAAGGCCCATGACCCAGTGAATGTTTTCTGGTCACTGATGCCCATTGTAACACTCTGTATTCTCTTGGCACAAGTTTAAGGATGCATAGAAGATCAGCAGCCCTGGAGAATCAGGCTCTTGGTATTGCTGGAAGTCACTATTGACTTTTTAATTCTGTGGATTATGCACCCTCACGGATACTTGCAGGATAATGGTATTTTAAAATATCAATATTTTGACATGAAAATCTAACAAGGACACATTCAAATTTAAGTCAGAGGCGTTACAAACAATTAATTACACAGACAGATGCAGAAAGGATATTCCCAATTCTGGAAGCCATGTACCTTTCTGTTGTGCTTATTATTCCTTTTGGATGGTTGGCCTCAAATTTAATATTACTGAATCAATTTATAAAGTGCATTTCTAATGATTTACACAAATACTTAGAGGGATCAGCAAATGGGATAATTAAGAATGAATTCAACTGAGAAATGTAACTCTGAACTTGTCCATTCCTCATACGTGCCATCTGTGACATTAGTTCCTCAGGTTAAGATGTGCTTGTCTAGATGCCGAATAAGACAGTTTAATACACCGGGCGCTTGAATCTATATAAATCTAGAAGTCAATTCAGTTAAATGGGTGTTATCATTCCAAAATCTTTCAGGGAATTTTTCTCTCTTTTGCCAACATGGGGTTTTGGGAGCCAGCAGTATCAGTTGCCAGCTAGCTTGGCTCTTCAGACCTTTTTCTACTGTGACCCAGAGCTCAGTGGAACTTTGCTTTTTCTCTTTCTTAGTTGCTCATTTCTGTGGTAGATTCAGAGTCACCTTAAAGTTTCCTTCCAATTGTTCATTGTAGTTTGAGCTGAGCTCTTTTGAGAAATACCACAAATCAAATTAATATTTAAATTAATGGAGAATACAATCGTATCTATTTAAAGATGGTAATGCAGTTCAGGCTAGGATGATTTGAGCCCTCATTGGGCCAAATTTCATAAAATTGCATAGTAAAAGAAAAAGTTTTTTTTTAAGAGTCCATTAACTTTTAATACAATGACAAGTTACTTTCTCTTATGTGAAATAACTCAAGGCTGTAAAGAAGGCTGACACATCCTACAAGACTAATGTTTGCATGACAAGGATCAGGAAAAACGACAAAAATAACTGCCACTGGAAAACTGTGTTATGAAGCCTGGTTTTAGGTCTATTCAAACCATATTAGCCCAGACCTTTGAGTAAAATGTCTAGTAAATGCTATCATCCAAGTCTGTTACCCTAAAATCAACCGGAGAGAAGGACAAAATGCTCCAGTACCAGACTGTAGCTACCTATATTGATGTGCTTGAGTAGACCATCAGGGTTTTGATTTATCAGGCAGAAAAATAAACTGATTATCTAGAAAAAGGGGTGTAGCGGTTAAGATCTGGAGTATGATTTTATGCTATTTATAACTGGTCAGGTGACACTCTAAAGAAATACTCCAGCCTTTAGATAAATGATGTGAAAGATTTAACTTCAAACCAAAAAAGCCACACAACCTACACTTATGTCATTACAAGAACAATAACATCTAGCAGTCTAAGTCACTTTATAGTTTATTCTTGTCTCTGAGCTTCTCTTCATTTTTAAAATTAAATGCCAATTGAAATAATTGTCTTTTGTGCCATTAATGCTCAAAAAACCCCCCCACAAAACTTCAAAGAGATGAAAGAGTCCATTTGGTTGTCTAGGATAACTGACATAGTTGAACGTAGAACCTTGTTTGGGTCCATTACCATCTGGTTTGCAAAAAAACAATTATGAACTTTTAACAACTTTTCTACCTAGTAACAGAATTACAGGGTTATTTAAGCCACATGCTATTCAGTAGCTGGAAAGAGCCTTGAAAGGATTATTGGTTTGCACCACTGTGTAATTAATAAGTGGTGCAGAATAAGTATTTTTTACTCTGACATCCATTATGGTCTTTTTTGGGTAAACACGCACTGCTGGATGAAGGTCTAACATACTCCAGCAATTTTTTGCTTTCTAGATCAGCAACCTTACAGTCTGTATGATTTTTCGTATTTCCTTTCTGCACTAACTTATCGAGTAAAAGGTATGAATCTTTCTGTAAGTGGCATACGTAATGAATGATGACAAGGTATGGGTTCACATTCAGGCAAAACTCCAATGCAACTCAATGAGCAAAGCGTATTAAAAAATGGTAAAAGTTGTTATTTGCTTTTTTCGCTAAGCATCTACTGATCCTGTGCTGAATCTATATTTCTATCAGTCCATGCATGAAGAGAGATGTGTACTCTTATGTAACCTGCTGATTAGTAAGAAAAATACTTGAGATGGAGAACTGAGTGCTGTGTATGTGTGAGGAGTTCTAAACCTAAGCTTGGTCTGAACAGTTGAGTCAGAGCACATGACTTTATGGGGCTTCAACACTTTTTGCATCCAGAAGATAACTAATACTTGGTCACTTCACTATCATAGTACTTTGAACATCTCTTAATCAAGATGTGTGAAGAGAACTCCATACAGTTCATACACTTCAATTACGCTCATTAATTTTAAGGATGACTAAAGCTACAAAATATAGGCTATTATCACTTTTAACATTTTTTTTCAAATGAAAAGGTAAAGAATACTAAGAAAAAAAATCACATATCCTACAAGGTAATGTAAGGTTTATTGCATGTAATATTGTTATATTGTAAGAATTGTGGTTGGAAAACAGACAACTTCATGAAGTCTCCTATTCTAGATGACCTATGTCTCTGGTAATCAAATGTAGCTTCTTCTTAGACTGAATGGCAGAATATTTTGCAAGAGTCATGGATTTATCTCAAATTTGTGATTTCTTGACTTAAATGACAAAAACGTAGCTTTACTGTAGCATAAATTGAGGTGCAGAGTTTTAAATGATTACACAAAGGCGTCCTAGTGCTAATAATCTACTGGCATAGGTGTGAAATGCAGAATATGTTTTCATAATAGATAAAGATGAATGACAGCTGAAGTAATTTATAACAAATACATCAGTATTAAGCTCTTCTGTTAGAATCACTGTGACAGGACCCAGTCCAATTGCCTAGTGGACATATTAACTATTTCCATTTTTTGTTGTGGTTTTTATTCATCTAGTAGTAACATCAATTACATGGGTAAAAAGAATGCCTTGAGTGTGTGTGGGAAGCCTGCTTCTCAAAAGTTCCTGTTTGATTTGTTGTCACTGATCTAGTTTTGTGGGATATTTAGTATAGGAGAGGCAAAGAAACTATGCAGTTTTTCATAGTCTAGAATGAGTGACATTATTAAAGGCTGGCTTCTACTCACTAGTCACTGTTTAGGTTTTCTGTCACTACCCATTAAATTCATATAGATTGGCACTGCATGATTCTTTTCCTATACTCCAGTTGCTTAAGGGTCAAAAGAACTCCTTTAACTAATCACAGAATATTAAAATGTCTCACTATAATTCAGTCCACCTAAATATCCTGCCCTGTGCCATTTACAATTTAAGTCACCAAAACTCTAATGTATGACAAATTGACCACCTGCCAGCTTCTCTTTGCTTTGTAATGTAGTACATAATGCCTAATACTGTCAAAGTTTAAGGTCTCTTTCTAAATATTTTTGCCCTTTTTATTGCAGCAAGAAGGGTCATGCTTTGAAGGTTCATTCCTTGTCTGAGTGGGCTAGGTAGGAATGAAAGTTCAGCAAGACCAGCCTTTACATGGAGTGACGATTCATGCTAATTATTTTTAGATCAATTATGTGAAAAAAAAAAAGCGATGTCACTGGTAAAAAGCTGTATGTCACAACCTCCCATCCTACTCAGACTAAATAGCAGTGACATTTGCAAATAGAGTAATTGGGTCAAATGATACAAAGATTTGGGATTTAACCATTATTTAGCACTCAAAAGTGTTCAAACCACCTAGTGACAGCAGCCTAAAAGGTGTCTCTTTGTAATCAGTACTTTTTACTTTTAGTCAGGCATACGGAAAAGTCCAGGAGTGAGAGCTGGACTGAAAAAAATAGACCAAAAAAGCTCAAGGTGAAGGAATGTGAGAATTTCAAGAGTTCCTAATGTGTTTTCACCTAACTAGGTGCTGTCTGTTTCTCCTTCACTTTACTGCTGTAAATCATTATGAGATTACTTAAGAATCAGAAGATCAGACCACTGGTTTTTATGGAATAACTGTATTTATCTCAATAATAGCAAATTCTTGAGGTATTCAAGTAAAAACCATGCATAGTTCCACTGCAATTACATCATAACCTGCCACAAATCTACCTACAGGGTATTAAAAAGTCTCATCTAGAGATTTTATTAATCTTTGAGAAAGACAAAGACTATATTTATGTTAGAGTACCTCTAGAAAGTCATGAACACCTGTATTTAATGTGGTATAATTAGAAGAAAATATTTATTTATACTGGGTAGCTTCAAAATTATTTGATTGGTTGTTTCCAATATACTAACAACAATTACTACCTTGTAATGTTAGTGATTGCAAACATTTCACAATGTAAAAAGGAAAAACCTGAAAGAAACTCCCTCAGCTTTACATTTTTCAGTTTGAGAACACAACTGCTGTATTAAGTTCCCTGGAGCCAGAGCATATAGCCTATATAAGATGCCTTTCTTAAGGGACTGAGGAGAAATAAACTACCTCCTTGTTTCCCTCTGACAGGTAGCAATATTTATGGTATATCTGCAGAGCTGCTGCTGTTCCTCTAGATAAAACATAGTAGGCTCAAACATTTAAAATATTTTTTGAAAAATGATAAATACAGATTTCTTTTTGTTTCTTTCCTATTTTTTTAAAGCCTTTAGTGTTTTAAGGATTACTCCATCGCCTAGAAACCTAACTTTACTTGGCTGTAATTGACTTTATCTCAGAGTGACACATTTCAAGAACCAGATACTTTCAAGGAAAACAAACCTAGCACTGTCGGATCGCGATAAGAGGTATTAACACACTGTTACATGAGCAGGCATGGAGTGAAAGGACGAACCCAAGCATCTCTCTCTGGTCTGCCAAGCAAAGCCAGCACAATAGAAAGTCATGTTGCATTACGTCTGTACATTGTCTCTGTTCGAAAACAAGGAGGCAGGTCATTATTGTCACTCTTTATTTCTCATTTCCCTCTCAAAATCCTGAGTCCACATCTAGAATTTGTAGGAAATGAAACAGCAGTTCAATCTGTTCCATCGTAGCTTCAGACAGCTATGAAAATAAACTGTACCTGAAAAGAAAGCATTTTATTGAGGAAGGAGAGTAAGAGTTGTACACTTGTGCATGTGAGAAACTGAGAAAAAACTTGGACTTTGGGAGAATATTTGAAATGTCTCACTAAAGTCTGAAAAAATGCAGTGCTCTGTGGCATGGCTGTGGATGTTCGCCAGACTAGAAATGTACCGAGCTGGCCCAGATATGATTACTTTGCTTTTTCAATATCTACGTGCAGAGAAGGAAGTGGAAACTGAATGTTTTCTTTAATCTGTCACTACTGGTTTTGAGAAAGGTGTTCTTTATCAACATTTTTTTTTCCCCTCCCCAGGACTGGCAAAATATGTCTCTAGGGCCCAGATCCTGCTGTTCTCTCCGTCTCTGTTTCTCTGGAGATGCACTAATTTCACCGGCAGGTATATACTCATGGGAAAGCTTCTGGGATTCAGACTTTTCACTTGACTGAGAATTTTATTTTCTTTATATGGTAGGACTTTTAAATTATTATTGATATGTTGATCTATTTGTTTTTTAGGGTATTGGTATTTTAAGCTTATTTTCTATGCCACTTCAGGCTCCTAAGAATATCACTTTGTGAATTAATTTATCTGAAAAAAACCCTAAATTTTTTTTGCTGCTTAGGGCTGAATTCTGACAAACACTGAGGAATTAATTTCAAGTTACTGGCCAAGATAGCCTTACTTGGGAGCTGAATTAATCTATCCTATCTTCTGTGTATTGTTTCCTAAACAGCCAGTTCTGTGGGTACTTTATTTCTATTGTTACTTTTCACTGAATATTAAGCATCTTAGTCATCAGCAGGTGTTATCTTAGGGATTTGCAGACTGCTTTTCTTCACAGCATATTGTGGAGCTTCTGCCTGTGTGATTTTATTGGGGTAAAGTGCTTGCTGTGGTGCACCGAGGTCACTAGGTTAGTAGAGCATGCTGCTTGATTTGATGTGGAGAAGGAGGGTGTGAAGCAAATAAGAGCTGAGAGCTGGGTGGGAGTGGCTGTGATCATCAACTGCTGAATGAGAGCTTTGGGGTGTAGGGTTGGAGAAAAGGAAATCTGAATTGCTTTAAAACTGCTCAACTAATAACCAGTTCAATTTAAAAGGCTGGTAAGTGGCTTTTTATCTTCTGTTTAAACTATTATGAGTGAACAGAAACCATTTCAGTCTGAGGAGGGAGAGAGGTTTCTTTTGTCCTCAATAAATTTGGAGATCTTGTGTTTATGTTTATAGTGTAAATATACACACATACACATATGCACGCATATAATTATATGTATATGTCTTCAATGTTTGCCCATAATAAATTAAATCCTTGTCTAAGAATCCTTGGAAATAAGTGGGACCATGCTAGAAGACTTCTTGCTTCTGACAATGAACCTATTGACCATATTCTAAATGAAATTCTCTTATCTCTCAAAACATTTTAGATAGAATTTTCAAATCTTTCAGTTGGCACATTTTTTTCCCCATCTTAACAGGCAAGTACCACAGCATGAGGACTAAAGGTTCATACAGCATAAAATAAATGACCATGACAGTAAAAATGAAAAGGTTTCATATAAGATTAATAACTTTCCCAAGCCTGATTTCAGCTTTAACATTGCTTACACACCTGACAATAACTCCATGACAAATAAGGACTATTGCTCTGTGTGTGACTGTAAATTTAACTTACCAGTTGTACAGTGGTTTGTACCCAAGACATGTTTATACACCTTGTTTAGTAGTGAAAACAGCATACAGAGGAACATGACATAACATATACTGTGACAAAAACTAAGATAAAAAAGGTAACAAGCATAGATTCCATGCAATTTAAATTACTGAACTTTTCAGGAATGAATTGTCTGTGAAATGTTCAAGGGTTGAGTTGAGATTTGTGAAGCTAGAGAGAAAAAGGAATTTTCTTCTTTCAGCTTCAGCTCTTTCATCTCACACTTCAGTATTCCATTCATATGTTATAATTCAAAACGAATTGTTATTATTAACAGCTAATTTTATTTAACCAGATCAAATCCTGAATTCACATGATTTAAAATATTTCTACTTGGAAAGGAGAAATCAATGATTACACCACGTACTGAGAAACCAGCAAGTGGTCTGCTTTTTTGTGTGCCATAGTTCACTTGGAAATACCTTTCCAGTCTTGAAACCACTTTTTTCACCACTGGAGAAGTCAAATATTTAAGACCTTTTATTACATTATATTCTCTCCTGCCTCCAGAAGAGGGAAAATGCAGAACTATGCAAAAGCATTGCTCTTTATTTTTTGTATTAGTTTTCCAGGTTTAATCATGGAGGCATGGAGGAGGGAGTACTCCAAGTCCTTAGCCAGGATCAAGTCTTTCTTAACTTACTTGTGGGTGATCAAGAGGAATGAAATTCAATTTATAATGAAAGTGTAATTACACTACTTGAGATAAAATCTTACTGTGCATTCAGGGAAATGACTGTTTGCTGGCTGGATTTGTGTTGTGAGAGCTGGTTGCCAGACAAGTTAGTGGATTAGCTAGGCATTTGTCTTTGACTCAGTACTAGTGCTACTACTGTGAGTTAGTAGGTTTACAAAGCCCTGACTCAATGCTCAGCAGGCAAACAGGCTATAATGAATTTTAGAGTTTTTCAGGAAACTCCATGAAGGAAACGGAGAACTTTATTTTGCCTGCTTCTACAGCGATGGTCTGCCCATGTCATCATAATACACGTCTGTTTCCTTAGCTCAGAGTAGAAGGAAAGACCTATCCACAGACAACTGGAGAGAGGATATGAGAGAAGTCTATGACATATTGAATAGCTTCCTGTTGTCAAACAGTACCAGCTGAAGGTGGAGTATCACAGGGAAAATAACTGAAGAAAAGGATTACCAGCCTTCAGAAGTAGCACAGAATAAATTTCTGCATAAAATTCTAGTATATCTAACTTATGAAGAATTATTAGAATGGACACCCAGTAAAATTACACATTTTTTCGAAATAAATGCTGCTTCTGGCTTAATTAATTGATGTAGGAATTGGATTTCAGAGAATGAAAAACAACTGCACTAAGGACAACTAATAACACAGTCTTTATATATCCACATAAAAATCTATTAATTTTTTTTCCTTGTTGTTACGTTAGAGTCCATTTTTCACACCCACTACTTCATGTCAGGAGCTGTTTGTCCATTCTCATGACTCAGTTTTGAGGGTTTGAAAACTGTACTCCAGAGAACCCAAAGTAGTAGAATATCCAGCATGCCCTCTGAAACAGGCTTCAGAAATATTGCCTAGTGTTTGCATAACTGTGTATTTCATTCACTTTTTTGCATCACACGGAACTTCTGTTTGTAGACAAGCACGTTTCCCACTTTGACTGTCCTAGCCTGTGTTGCAATCCACTTCATTCTTGAACAGATGCCACACAACCTTCATTCCATGTGATATGATTTTCCCTCGGATGCAGAAAAAAATATGCTGAACTTGTTTTATTTGCAGACATCAGAGTAAGGTGTTTCAACCCAAGGCCCAAGAGGGTAAAAGGTTTCCTAATTACTCACCGTACTCCTTGCTGAAACTCTGACCAGAAAATGTCTACTTATCAACCTGCTAAATGGTAAGAAATCATATTTAGATGTGCAGTTAGTATGTCCCTGTGCCTCACATTGCTGATGTCTTTTTTCAGATGTCACTGTGAAAATGTCTTAGATCAAATCCTTCCATAAGGATGTAATGTATTGTTTGGTTTGGTTTGGTTTTTTGCTTTGCTTCATTATGTTTAAGCCTAGCATGAAAATGCACCTAGCTAGCAGAAAGATCGATGTACTTCCTTGAATAAAGAATGATTGGCAAGTATGGACCTACATTGTATTTTCAGAGAAATACCTTTCTATAGTCACTCCAGTTCTATCTACACTAATAAAGTTTCACAGGAAGGAAAAAAGTTTGTGACTCTAGTTTATGTTTATTCATATTTTACCAGTTGCTCTGGCAGGCCATTGAAAATGTCTTCTCTCAGAATCCCATTTTCAAATGAGCAAATTGTATTTCAAACAAGCCCTTTTACAAGAGGCGTCACTAACAGACTAAGGGTAGCATCCATCAGCTAAAGTGGTTATTCCTGTCAGTGATATAAACAGTACCCCTGTGATTTGTGCTGGTTTGATACTAGAATACTGGAGTCCTGATTGTAGATCCTATGAATTCTTGACTGTAGAAGCTAAGAAAGCTTGGATATGCAGGGAAAGCTGCGTTCAGTCTGAGGAACTGCAGATAATGTAGAATCAATTAATCATAGAATACAAGGGACCTTAAAGCCCATCCAGTTCCAACCCCCCTGCCATGGGCAGGGACATCTCCCACTGGATCAGGGGGCTCAAAGTCCCATTCAACCTGGCCTTGAACACCTCCAGGGATGGGACAGCCACCACTTTTCTGGACAGCCTGCGTCACTGCCTCACCACCCTCACAGGAAAATATTTCTTCCTAATATCTCATCTCAATCTCCCCTCTTTCAGTTTAAAACCACTCCCCTTCATCCTATCACTGCACTCCCTGATCAAGAGCCCTTTCCCAGCTTTCCTGCAGCCCCTTTCAGTACTGGGAGGCTGCTCTAAGGTCTCCCCAGAGCCTTCTCTTCTCCAGGCTGAACAAATCCAGCTCTCTCAGCCTGTCCTCAGATAGGAGGTGCTCCAGCCCTCAGATCATCTTTCATCCACTGGACTTGCTCTGAACATAGGGCTCCAGGTGAGGTCTCAGAAGAGTGGAATAAATGGGGAGATTTGCCTCCCTTAACCTTGCAGGTCACACTAATCTATAGGAAAATGCTTATTTAGATGTTATTGGTTTCATTGACTTTTTTTTTACCATTGTAAGGCAATAATTATAAAGCACGTTCTCGATGTTGTCATCAGTTTGTCATAATTGTCACTTCCCCCGAGAAAAGTGCCATTGAAAACACAGAACACCCACACTGAAGCTAAATGCAAAAAATAATAAATAAATTGTGTTACATTGCAGTATCTGTGAACAGCAAGAATTGTTTTTATACTATTCATTTATTTAGAATGTGCAGCTGGTCTGCTTCTGTTTACCAGTTCTCTTGGCACTTGCCTTAACAATGTCAGACTCAGACCCCATTGCAATAACCCTTGTTGCAAAATTAATTCTCAGCCGCTTACCTATTCAGACACGTAGAAAGGTGATGACAAAAAGGTTTCTTACCAAGTACAAATTACACAGGAATACCTTTGAGTCTGTCCTTTTGCAGAACCAAGCGATAACAAGGTTTTGCTTCTGAAAACCTTCAAGTATGCCCCGGTGGTTTTCTTCCAGCCTGAATCCAGGCTGTAGACCATAATCTGCTTCCTGTTCCTGGTTTGAGAAAAGAACTCTACTTTTCTAATGGAGCATCTGGCAGTTAAAATCTCTACCATGGCAGCCAGTAATTCAGATTAATTCTTTCCTTAGAAGACAGAAAAATCTATGCAGGATATGGTATAAATGCAAAAGCAATCCATGGCTGCTCTCCTCTATCACACTACCAAAACAGAAAGGCATCGTGGCATCATCCCTGGAGTGATCCTCACTCCCAGACAAAAGGAAGTGGGGACTCCTAACATTTCCTTCTGGCTGAAGCTGTGCACTTGCGTTTTTTCCTGCTATCCGACCATTATGTAGTCTGGGGGGGCCGTCCATCAGGACCTCTCTGCGTTAGTGGCTGAGGTGTTACCGGGAGTTACTTTGAAACCTCACTTGGTTCATGATTTGGAGCTGCCTAATTACCAAAACTGACTTGTAGTATATCATCCAATATTCTAATTAAATCATAAATAAACCTGCTAGTTTAATGCTCTGCATTTCACTCTGCATTTTTAAACCCTTTTCTCTGGGAATGATCATGAATTCTCTATGTGAGACAGCTGAGGTAGTACAAAAGATTCCCCTCTTCTCCTCATGCAAATTCCTCTCTAACTAGTATTTGTGTGGAAATAATTACTTTGGAAATTATTATCACAGTAAATTTTGCCTATAAGCAGTGTGGCAGTTAATTACAAAACCACTCAAGTAATTGTTACAGAAGGAACTTAATATGGAGAAAGAGTATTAACCTAGCAAGCCAAAATTAAACAAGCCAACAGGAAGAAAAATCAACCAAACCTCCCCTCCAAAAAGCCTCTTTCACTTTTTCAATAATTTATTCTTTCCATTCCCGCTCTTCTCTAAGTATTATCAAAAAGTTGGCTACTTTTTTTTTTTCCCCAGAAATGTGATTTAAAAGGGCATCTCATGTGAAGATGAGTTTTTCCGCTGTTCTAAAACATGTCCAGCTCTGCATAGATACTGATTTTAAAAGTAGGAATAAATGTGTTTCAATACAACAGATTCCAAGCTGTGTGTAATTATCAAATTTAAGGTAGCTTTTGCCTATACAAATCTTACATGTTTATTTTTATTTTTTTTTAAATATTTTACAACTTTGCCATTCTACAGAGTAACAATAACTCTTACAGGTTTTCCTAGCCAAACTCATCTTTTATTTTAATAGTATGCAGTAAAAACTACCCAAAGTAAATAGAACACTCTTTCTGCTGGCTTACCCATCAAAGTGAATTTTTTTGAAGGTGCTCATGTATTGTGCCACTTAGTTCTTCCATGCTTTCAAGATCATGTAATTTAATTTCCATGTTAATTAACAAAGACTGCTTAATTAGAGTAACAACAGGTATTCAACTTCATTCTCTTTTTTGCCTGATCCACAACACAAGTTTTATTTTAAAGCACTTTTAAAAACACACCAAATGTCATGTGCTGCTGCAGTGCCATAGCTTGCCCATTTTTTAAGCCATGATATGACACACACAAGTAGATTTTTCATACTTTGTACACCTCTTTTAAAAGTCTGTTCCACAGAGCTATAGTGAGAGGGACTGTTAGTTTCTGCTGCTATGTACAGCCTTTCATTACCTTTCTGTGTTTGGCAAAATGTTGAGTTTTGGGAGAACAAGCTGTAGTGTTCTTAATTTTTGTAGTACTCTGTGCTGAGTAGAGGATGTATTTTGTAGAAGGAAGTAACAAAATAATTTAATTACCTATTTAGTCATTAATTCAAGTGAGCTCTTAGAGAAGAAAGAGAATTCAAGAAATGATTGCTAGAAGGTTTGGCTGGAATCTCCCCAGAAATGCTGACTTAGAGTTAAATTTGTTATTTTCCCTGCCTGGTGTATATGTGCATTTGAGTCACATTAGTCATCACTGAGACTTCCTCCGGAGCTGAAATGAAAGGTCTTAACTACAGGTTATGATAGGAAATGGAGTGCTAGATGAGAACAAGACACTTGGGATCTGAAAAGAGATTACAAGAGGGCAGAATGGACATTAGAAATGTCATATTCTCCAGGTTAGTTTGTAAGATGATGCATTCTGCTGTGCAGCTGTTTCACTTTGGGATCACAGCCACAGGCCTCAAAGTGCGGGTGACAATTGGCATATTCAGCACCATCAGCAGGAGGCAATTTCAAAAAGCAAAAAGCAGTATGCAACATATAGCTTTCCCTTTCTCAAAGGACAATTTCCAACAAATACTAAAACATGCGTAGAGTTCATGGCATCTCTAAATTTCTTAGATTATTCATAATTATTAATGATATTCATTGATTTGGGAATCAGGATGTTTTATCCATGTGATTAAAAAGGTTTTTATTGATAAACAATTATTTAAAATCTGACTTTTGTTTCTCAGTGTTATGGTTTGAGTTGATTGGGGTGCTTCTGACTCTGGCTTGGCCTTAGTCTAAAGTAACTGCATTTCCTGAAAGCTAACTACATTTTTTTTCAGACAGTTTCTCTCTAGCGGTGATAATATGGAACACTGCCATGCAGAGAGGCCAGTATTTATTTACCCTTGTTCCCTGTATGGGCCAGTGTGGAAGAACTACAAGGACACTGAACAATGGACATTGTTCAGGCTTGTACCAAAACATAATGTAAAAATAACTGCTTTTTTGCTCTAGCTAGCAACTAGAAAGTAAACAATACCATGCACACTGTTCGCCAATGACATGAGCACAGGAGCAGTAGCCGGGACAACGCGCCGTTTGCAGGCGCCGATGGCGGTCCCACCTACCCCATCACAGCTAGGCTGTGCTCCTCGCCGCGGGTCACCGCTCCATGGCACCAGGGGCATCTCCCGCCTGCTCTGAACCTCCGCCCCGGTCGTCGTTGAGGAGCCCCGGCCAGACCAAAGTCCTACTTTCTGGGCTTGTACTGCCTCGTCTCTGCGTGTTCCGGCCCGCCTGGGGGTGCAGAGCCCCCGTCCCTCGCCCCCGGCGCGCTCGGCGGGACACGCAGCAGTGAGGCCTTGGTCGGAAAGGAGGAACAGAGGGGCAGGACCCGCCCGCTCCCCGCGGCTGCCGAAGGGGCCGCTCTCCGAGCGCCGGAGGCCGCGTTGGCGGCTTCTCTGGCGGTGCCTGAGGCCGGGCCGGAGTTGGCCGAGGGAGGCGACTGGACCCCGCGGGCTGTTGAAGCTGCTGCGGGCATTACCTCTCCCGCCGCTGCCGAAGCGGCTCGGCCCAGGCGGGCGTAGCCGAGCGGCACTGGAGCTCGGTGCTGCGGGATTTGTGAGAGGCAGAAAGGGGGGATTCACGGGAGGCAAAAGTTACGGCTCAAGAAGGTATTTCTGCACAGGCCGGGAAAAGTCAGGGTTTAGTTCCTAAGACGGAGCAGTCGGCTCTCCGTGCGACCCACAGAAAGCGAAGCACTCGCAGCCCGCGGCCGAGCCGCGCAGCCGGGAGCTGCTCCGTCCCGTCGGCACAAAAGGCAGCAGGGCAGGGGGTGGGTTAGGAGGCTCTGCCGCTCCCGCAGTGACATTGGTAATGGGCAAAAGCCTCCTTTCTCTGCACAAGTATTATTAGCACCTATTCACGAATATATGCTGGGCATTGGCGTGCTGTTAAGACGAGACATTCACACCCAGCAGGGACTTTGCGTTTGGACACTCACTGGCCATTCCACAAGTGCCAACTATCACCCTTTTAAGGGGTACCCTAAATGGGACCCAGTAGAATTACCAGCGCCTACTGTGGCTGTCCAGATCAAGCAGTATAGAATACCAGGAGGAGATGAAGAGATATGGAAGACCGTAGATGCTTTGCTGAGTACACAGATCATTCGCCCTACTCTATCTGCTAATAATAGTCCCATCTGGCCAGTAAAGAAGCCTGACGGTTCATGGTGAATGACCATGGATTATCGTGCCCCTAACAAAGTGACTCCTCCACTGACTGCTGTGGCTCCTGATACGGTTACCTTACTTGAGAATGTGGGTAGGTGTTACAGGAATGGAAATGATTTGGTTAATGCTTTCTTTTCGATTGCCATTGCACAGGACTCGCAAGACCTATTGGCATGGAAAACAGTCCACATTTGAGGTACTACCACAGGGGTATAAGCGTAGTCCAACCATTTGTCACCAGATGGTAGCTGCTGATTTACCTGCCCCAGGGACAGGATTTTCACAGGTGCAAGATTTAATAACAACTGTGCAGAACAGGAGGTGGGCAGTCAACCCAAAGAAAATACGAGGGCTTGATAGTAGCGTTCAGTTTTTAGGAATAATATGGTGAGGACAGACTAAAGCAGTGCCTGATAAGATGCACCATACAATTCAACACTACCCTTTACGTATATCAGTACAATAACTTCAAGCATTTTTAGGCCTTTTAGGATTTTGGTGTTCTTTCATACCACCTTTAGCTTATTTAATGCACCCCCTGCATTGCCTGATAAAAAACACAGCCATTGGCAGTGGTCCAAAGCAAACAGCAAAACCCAGTTAACTTAAATGTATATTTTGAGTGTCCTTTTCACTGTGTATGTTTTTTTATTCCAGTATGTCCACTGCAACTGAGCCTTTTGTTAATCACTTCTCAAATTTTATTATTCTAGATGTCTCATCACCAATTGCTGTCACACAAGGAGTTCCATTCATACGGGGGCATCCTTGTCCATGGATCAAATACCCATCGTGTTGTAACGACACCACTGGGTAATATCCTCGCTAACATCTGAATCCTAGTTCCTAGCACCACACAAGCACCCCGGTTGCTGTTGGGGAGCCCCGGGCAGATTGTGAGGTAATAAAGTCCTATTTTCTAACCTTGTACTGCGTTGTCTTTGTGTATTCCAACCTGCGTTGGGGCCCCCATCCCTTACATTCTCTTAGTAACCAAGGCTATCCTTGAGCTGATGAAAAAGGCCGCACCTGCTGGGAGGGGCAGGCAGGACAGGTGACCCCAAACTGACCAACAAGAGTATTTCATCCCATAAATGTCATACTCGGTATAAAATTGAGATATTATGAGGGTCTCACTCTCTTCTGTGATGGCCGATGTCCTGTGAGGATCTCATTTGTCTGATTATTCCTGATCCTGGATCCGTGCATCCCTGAACCCAGTTCCTGAATTCAGCTCCCTACTAACTGTGGCCCCGATCCCTTGTGTCTGCTCTGCTGCAGTTGTGATGACTTCTGTTCATCAAGGGATGGGGTGGGGGTGCAATCTTTTGTACATACTTCATTACTGTATGATTATTTTAATAATTATTACTATTAATATAATCATTTTGTTAAAGCTGTAGTTTTAGTTTTCAATCTGCAATCCTTTTTCCTCCCATTTTTCTCTCCCTTTCCCCTGGTGGTGAGGGAGTAGAATTTGGGAGCCTAACTACACTGTTTTAGCTGCCAAAAATTAGCTGGTTCTGGGCTAAACCGTGACACTTAGCCACAATTACTTTCCCTGGACAAACAGAAAGTTTGCCAACAATTGCCAACTTAAGCTTTGAGACCTAAAGATTCTCCTAAAATGAAATAAAAGAGAGAAAGCGATTTCTGTTGTAAAATGTGTACTGTAGCACAGAAGCAAGCCAACAGACTGAGAACTGGTGAAGGATGTGCTGTGCCACTGGAAAATATCTCTATAGCCAACAGGAAGCATGCTTTATTACCATAAGATTAATAATAATTGTAGCATTGATTTTTTTTTTCTTTTTGTACCTTTGGTGGAAAAAACAAATGTAAATTGCAGTCTTATTAGACAGGAGACATACCATAGCTCACTGTTATTTCAGCTTCCACAGGCAGTAAGCAGAAAAAGTCAAGATCCCAGTCAGTCATAAGTAATGCATCACTCCCACAAGATCCCACAAGATATTAGAAGCTTAATGGACATCAACAGAAAGTCACTTCATATCACTTAATGAATTCATTTGAGTTGGGAAATAATGCTCATTACTTGGGTCATAATGGGAAAAGAATTCTAGCAACTTCAAAAGTCATGATGCCACCCCACCATGAGGCTAAAGAAAGTTAAGGAAGGCTGAATGGGGCAAAACCGCAATAGATCAGTAACATCTATCTCCAGAGCCACAAACAAACCATGAACATCATTGGTTACCCACATTTACATTAAGTTTAGTGTAAATTTCATCTCATAGGAGAACGTGCCAAGAGATGCAAATTGATGCATCAACTCAGGCTAGTGGACTAAAATCCTGTGGTCTCAAAGGCATCTGAAGTATAGGATGAAGAAAAAAGAACACGCGCCTCTCAAAAAACTGCCAGTAGATACTAGGGTTCCACCATTGTTCCTTCAGCCTTCATCTTGTCAATTTACTCATTCATCAGTGGTAGAGTAGAGCTGTCACTAAATATAGATAAGGAAGGATGGGTGGTTTGCAACTTCACTCCTGTTGTCTTCTCATTCACATGGGATTACAGGCTGTTGCATTATGTTGGAGAGAAACTGGTCAAAGTGTCTTTATTTCATGAAGATAAGATCTAGTTTATGTGAACAATGAATAAGCAGGCTTGGTAGTGACAAATTTCGAACGTTTCCGAGGAGTCTGACTGTTGGTTTTGTACTTACAAATAAGGATCTTGTGTTAAAACTTCAAGGATATATTACATGAATATTCTGTAGATTTGCAAATACAGCTGAATATGTTAGCATTAAATTGTTACTATAGCTATTCAGAAAGGTAAGAAAATGAAAAGATATTTCATTCATAACTTTTTAATTAGTTGTTTTCCATATTTATTTTCCCTTTTATTGATGAATGTGTTTCAAATATTATATTGACCTTTTTATTTCAAATTTTCCATGTTCATCTTTTTCATATTGCTTCCTAACATGTATCATTTCTGTGATATACCACAAAGCAGTAGTGAAAAATATTTGCAATATTACTGCTGCAGTTAATTGCTTGAGAATTAAATACTTCATAAATATGATAACTGTTTTTAACCTTCATAGAACAATTTATAATCATCTTTAAATAAAAAAGAAACGTCAGACCAAGGGATACTATAGTCATCTTGGTTCAGATCCAAAGCTAAGTGAAATCAAGAAGAACCTCTCCACCTTTTTTTTCCATTGATGGCCGCATTCAGTAGAAGCAGTTTGAGTCATGCCTGAATATGACTACTTTGAATATTTTATTAAAATAACTGCTGTATTTTCCCTGCTTTATTGAAAAAACTGTATGACATATTTTTAAGTGCTCATCATTCTTGAATAACTCCTTAGAAAGATCTGTGTTCTTTCTTCTTTTATGTGTGCACATTTTGCCTCAAATCTCTGTCTACCTGTTTCATAATGGGTTATGTCTGTCTTGGGCTACATTAGAAGCAGATGGAAGCATTTCTTTTTAGAACATATTAAATTGTCAGATTCATATCTTATCAAAATGTGCTCTTTCCTCTGAGCTGACATGTTGGAATACATGATGATCGGTCTTTCTTTGTTCACGTTTGAGTCAATGATCTTTTAAGAAGTCTAGGAAGAGGGATGGGACATTGACAGCTTCTGAGCCTGATCAAGGCAGAAAAGGCTCCATATCCACATGTGAGAAAGTGGATTTACAATAGGGAGCAGAGAGTTTGCAGCACCAGCAGACAGTGTCAGACTTGAATGAGGAGCAGAGGCAAGATAACCAGGCCTAACTTGTGACAGAAAGTTCAGACGTGGAAAGAGGAGTTAGTGATTTCACGATTTCAGTGAGACTGGGGTTTCATATCAAGTTTTGTTCCATTCAAGTATCCTAAAGTGTGGATATGGATGCACGAATATACCAAAACCGACTGATCCTTCTAACTACCTTGATCCTTCAGACTTTTCTTATACCAATGGAAAGGAAAAATTATGTGCTCTGAACTGAAAGAAAAAAACAGGATACAGACATAAAGTCAAAAGTTGTAATTGTCTTCCTTTTAAGGAATCAGATTTCATTGCAGAGAAGAAGAAACATTGCTGGGATAATTTAGTGTTAAGTAAGAGAATGTAGCAAATGACATAAAAGAAAACAGTTTTTCTTTTGTGTTCAGTGTAACGTGTAATATAAACAATTTTGACTAATTTATCACAGCATTTAAGATGGGGCATTCTTCAGCACGAATTATCTAGTTTTTAGGTAACTATCTAGTCACAAGTCTATCCTAGTCTAGTAACATATTCCTAATTGTGGGGAAATAACTTCTTCTCACTTTTTGAAAGACAGGTGCTGATACTGGGACTCAACATCCACAGCAGCCTTGCTAACATCCTTCATGTTTGCATCTGTAGCAACCAAGGCCAAGCACAGTCCTAGTTTTGGCATCTTCAGCTGAATGTGGCTGCATTAATAGCATTGCTACAGGCTACCAGGTACTGCTTCCTACCATGTTTTTATTCTTTTGTGGATGAATGAAGAGTTTTGGTCATTAGAGCAGGGTGCCTGTAATGGCAGTGGCCAGGCCACTCAGAGTGTATAAGACATCCTAGTAGCTCATGAATGGACTGTAATTAATTTAATGCCAATTAATTTTTAATTTAATTCAGTATCCTGAGTTGGAAGGGACCTGTGAGGACTATGGAGTCCAACTCCTGACTCCATACAAGGCAACATAAGAGTGAAACCATGTATCTAATGAGTGTTGTCCAAATGTCTCTTG
>VWPV01017149.1:3748-51415 GCA_013389885.1 Geococcyx californianus | reverse complement strand
TTTTTCTTTCTTGCCTTTTTTTTCAGTAGAATTGTTATTTTGCACATGAAGAGCTACAACAATAACAGTAATAATACAGAGAAAGCTGTCCTATTCATAACAGAGTCAAATGAGGCACAGTTGAATGGCAGAGCAGCATTCTAAAACAAAGGGAAAGAGAAAATAAATGTTGGAAGGGTCTCAGAGTACAGTTTGCCTCTGACTACTCTTCTTATAAAATGCTACTTGATTACATTCCAATTATAAAGAGAGGCTTATTTAGGAGCTAATGACTATTATTTACTGGAAGGTAAGCATAATGGTCCTGATAGCATTAAAAGTAAAAAAAGGTACGGCAAATATTTGGACAAAGACAATACAAATGTGCCACCCTCACTCAATTAGTCAACTTCAGATCTACTGTAACATCTTCTCAGATCTGTTACTCTCAATTTCATGAATCTACTCTCAACCCTGTCTTAAAAGCCCTAGCAATGACAAAGCTTCTGTATCATTTGCAATCATCACATTTGGGCTACTATATGCCAACAAACTGATCCGAAGTCCTCTGGTCCTCACAAGGAATGTCTTGTTAGCAGCATCTTTTCCACATAGAGATGAGGATCAATTGCTGTGGTATTATGTCACAAAGAAAAAAAAGGTAATGTCATTGGAAAGTTTATTATGCAGTGGGAAGACGGAGCGAGAGGCTGCATATATATGATTGGCACCTATAAACATTTTCATCATTGAAGAGGGAAAAGAGTAATGAGAAACATTTAAGCATTTGACAGGCAATATAGCCTTTTTCAAAAGACCTGACAGCTGCAGCTGAAAATAAAATGACGTATTAATCATACTTCTTTAATAGCAGAATTACCCATTATACAAGTATACATATATATGATATATATCATTACTAATTACTCAAGTAATATTTTCTCTATATAATATATCTGTTGTTCATAAACATACTAAATTATATATATTTGCATCATGTACTGTGTTAATGTATGTACAATTGTCAGATTTTAGGATGGGAAGGTTTTACCTCATCTAACTTCAGATATCTATGAAACAGACATTCACAAGTGAGCTATTTACCCTTGCTCCCCTGTGTAGTCTACAGGGCTATAGATAGCACTCAGGCTACCTGCATCTAAGTCCACTTCACAAAGAAGTATATCTGGGGTAACATCATTTCCAAAATTAGAGTGGATAAACGTGAAGTCGTATCACCAGACCTCATTCCTCCATGACTTCCCACACCAGCCACTGCTTTCCAAGCTATTCCAGCTGCCACAGAGCATTTAGATCAGAATTAAATGCAGCACAAAAAAAGAAATTAATGAGTGTGACATTAGCTCTATTTTGTGTATGCAGCTCTAGCAAATAACAGGGTCTTTCTTTCATATGGAAAGTGTGAGGATCAGTTAAGCACAGAAACATTGACTAGATTCTGTAGCTTGACTGACAAATAATACCAGTAGAAATTATAACATTAATTACTTTTATTTATTTATTTGCTGCATTGTATTTTTGATGACTTGTGTGTAATTAATATGCTTCTTGACCTTAACTTAAAAAAGTGTTTAGTCATTTTACCACTATTTTCATTTGAGTAAAATTTTCCAGTTACTGCAGCCAGAAATTCTCAAAGAGTCTTCCAATTTTTCTTCACAAACCTCTATCAAGCAAGCTATTATATTTTGCTCAGTAATTTTAAGTACAGCAAGCCTCTGGGAAACTACTGTTTTAAAGACCATAGTAACCAGTGTATCTTTATGGAGGATTTCATTTCCCAGAATGAAGAATTTCATTCTCCAAGATGATCAATAGATGGTTTATCTTATATCTTATGATTATTTTCTTCAATAAACAATCCCTCTGTTTTTAGTAGTTTTATCACTTCTTTTTTATTTTTCTTTTCTTTCATTTGTGATGCTCTCTGAATATTCCTTAATCTAGCCGTAATTCTAAAAATTGTTTGATAGGACAGAGACTTACTCCAGAGACTTGAAATTTACTCTGTCTTCACAAAGTCTGGGGTCTTTACACTGTATATGGATACCCTCCTGAAACCTCTTCCCACAGTCCAGATCCAGGGATACCCAGGCTCACTACCTCTAAAAGACCAGGGCAGTATACTCTGGGAAGTGACAGTATCCTTGTTATCCATTGGCAAAACAAAGGTCCTGCTTCCTGTGAAAAACTACACTGAAATAGGAAGCCTCCTGCCACCAGGGAGAATTCAGTCTTCAGTGCACAAACAGCGCAATACTTTAAGAGATCTGTATGCAAATGAAACACATACACGTATGTACTGTGAGGACTATCACTTAGAGGAGCTCAGTTTGCAGCAAAACAGCCTGTAAATTAAAATGTAAATAAACCTTATGTGTCACATCCCTATGCTCTGTACAGCTGGATGCCCAGAAAGGAAAGTACTTAAATGTATAAACAAAACCTCTTACAGAATTGTTGAAAGTCCATGTGGAACAGGCACAGAACACCAATGGGTGTCTGGAATTATTATGCAAAAAAATCAATCAAAGCCAAGATGGTGAAGGACAGGCAGCACTTCTTTGATTAACAACTACATCATGGGACAAAATGGAAAATCAGTGCTGCTAATAGAAAAAAAAAAGCCGCCAACGTGAAGGAGTCTACATAAGTCTGCTATTAAAAAACTGTATAGTGGTTTTATAGTGCTTCCATTTTGAACAGTGGAAAAGGATTAATTTCATGGAGGAGAGTTGTTCCATAAGAACAGCCACTCCTTGCTTCTTGAAGAAGGATCAAGAAACAATTGCAAGAGGAAGACCTCTTCCTTGAGGTCGCTACATCAGAGAGAGGAGATCAGGAGAGATTGCATAATCTGGCATAACTTTTGCAAGACACCTAGCCTGACATCCTTCAAAAAAACCTAAAGTCACAATAATGTCAGCAGCTTTCTCTCACCACCTTAAAAAAATTCTCTAAAAAGTCAACTCTAAAGAAGCATTAATCCTATTTTGGTAACATCCAGGAACCTTCAGCTCCTGTCTTGATCCAAAGCATGCAAATCACTATGTGCTATTTATTCTTGCTCTTTATTCTGACATAACTGTTTTATTCTACAATTTTATTCTAGCAAGTATGGAATTCAAGAAAATTGAGACTTTGACCAAATATTCACTCGGTATTATAGAAAGTAAGTGATTTTTTAAGTGTGTGAATTCCCATGGAAGAGGACTTGGAAACATCAAAATCATTAGAGAAGACATTCTTAAAATATAAGTTTCCCTGAAAAAATAAAAGATTTCTAACTCTACAGACCAATTCTGAAGGCTCTAAGAGTCTAATGTAGTTCAGATAACAAAATGAAAAGCATAGAAAGATTTTTTAACTTAATTTATTCACCTAATCACCAGTGAATTTATCTCACAGCAAACAGAAAATTGCATTAGTCTATTTATGTGGAGGAACATATGGTTCAGAAAACCCGGAACAGAAAAATTCTGACTCCACAATTGTTATTAAACTGGCTCTTCCCTTTCTTCGATTTCCTAAAATGTTGCCAAATGCCACTCATCTTCATTGCAACACAGACAGAGACCTCCCAGGCAGCACTGAACTGTCATAACTATTAGATCATCCTTTCTTTTCTTGCTGTTCCCTACCTTGTCCCTTGTCTGCTACACATATTCCAGATTGTGCAATAAATGAGACAGCACTTTGACAGACAACAGCTTGTTTTGCCAAAGAATTCTAATTATGCCTCAGAGTATCCTTTCCTCTGCATAAAAGAAACATTAGTTCTGTGGGAAAATATTATTCAACCATATAATCAAGTGCTTAATAGCACAATTCCTAACTTTTATAAAAGTAATACATTCTTTCTAACATTACTTTTAGATATAAGTACTTTTATCTTACTGAGAGTATCATTTTGCAAACAAAATGACCACCACTACCTCAAAAAAGTACCATTAAAAACACTTTCAACATGTAGTTGTAGAAAAACAGTTTTAAAATGTGTCTTAAGTACATAATGATAAATAATCCCTGTTTAGCTCTACTACTATCCATTACATTATTAAAGCCTCACTAAAACTCATTTGCTCGGGATACTTTGTGTGTTCCCACTGGTACTTAGAGAATTTTCCAGCATTTTCTATTTCACTTTCTCAGGGCCAAAAAGCTTATAAGAAATTACAGCTTTGCAGTAGGTTATTCCCTATATCCTAATGATTCTTTCTAATACTAGCTACAACCAAAAGACCAAATTATGTAGTTGTTCAGTTGCTTGACTTCCCAGCTTTTCTTAAAAGCCAGTTTGCAACAATCAATGAGCAACTATGCACTTCCAGTACAACCCTAACATTCACCCACAGTTCTGTCTACACACTCATAAAATGCTCCTGACCTATAGAGGAATACAACACTCTCAAAATAAAGGAAACTCTCAGAATCTTAAAACTACATNTGAAAGGAGGTTGTGATGGGGTGGGTGCTGGGCTCTTCTCACAAGTGACAAACAATAGGACGAGAGGAAAATGGCTGCAAGTTGTGCCAGGGGAGATTTAGACTAGACATTAGGAAAAATTTCTTTTCTGAAAGGTTGGTCAGGAATTGGAACATGCTGCCCAGGGAGGTGGTGGAGTCACCATCCTCAGAGTTGTTTAAAAAATTAGGTGTTTAAAAAATGAGTAGATGAGTTTCTTAGGGACATGGTTTAGTAGGGAGACAGGCACGGCTGGAGTAGGTGAACTGAGTGATCTCTTCCAACCTTATGATTCTATGATTCTAAGTCTCTTGCCCATGCTGGCACAAGACATTGGTCAGATGCCACAAATATTTCTCTATTGATCCAGTGGCTCAGAAATATTGATGAAAACATCAGTATGCATTTGGTACAGAACCTCACTTTGAAAAATAGAGATGCATTGATCGATCTTATTCTAACCGATATTTCTTCTCAGATCAGTCTTTCCAGATCTGAATTGAGGCTGCTCTTGCTGCAACATATGAAGAATACTTGCATGACATAACCTTAAGTCATTACTCTACTGAAGGAGCTCTCCACCCATCATCCATTTACTGTCAACTTACTATTCTTTTGTGTCACCAAAATGGTCCTGGAGGGCAGTCTCCATCCAGAATTTTCAATGCTACAAGCTAGATGAAATTTAACACTTCAAGACTTTCCTCTATGGAAAATCACATTATCTAAATACAGTATTTCTGTTGACCATGTCAACAAAGTTTTAAAAATTATTGGTTTTTCTTTCCAGCTCCAGAGAACCAAACCAAAAAGGTAAATTATTTTTAAATTAAACTTCCCATTTCAAACAACTGTTCCAAAATAGTTTATTTGTTCTGAAATAGCTTAATTTGTTTGAAATAAAGTCTGACTTTATTTCACATTCTTTCTTCAAAACATATTTTATTCCCTGAAGCATTTTGATACTTTGATTTTTCTATTCCAGTTTGCAAGGGAAATGAAATGTCAGCATTTCCCAAATAATGAAAACACTGTTTTCCCAATCCATTTGGTTCAGTACAGTTAACCAAAACCAGTTCTATCCATACCAAGGTCAAGTCTTTTAAACAGTAAGAATCACAATCTCCCTCCTTTTAGTTCTGAAGAAATCGGATTAGGAAAATTACTGTAAGCCATTCTTAAAAATGTACAGACAGCAGACAACGCAGACAACACAACCAAAACCAAAATGCCAAGTGGCTGACTCTTATTTTATCCATGCTAGGCAAAGGACTGTGCAATGGCTCCTTTTGCAGACTTCTGGGGCAAATGTAAATCTGACCCTGTACTGGTACTTGTACCACTGAATTTCACAGCAGATGGTTATATGGTTCGTGTATAGAATGAACAAAAAAAAGCTGTAAAGAAAAGCTGTTCCTCTTTCTGATCCATCTGCACCAAAACCCAAATACTCTCCTTGCTGTCTGGTGGTTCTAACTGAGTACTTTATTAGCAAGAATAAAATTTGCTTTCATATCTGTGCCCAGAAGGGTCTGCTAAGGTCTTTGACTTGAGTCTCCCACAGTCACAGGCAAGCACTCCATGGATGAGGTTCGAAGAGTCTGCATTACCATTGTTTTAAACACATTTTTGCTTTCAGTTTAATAACAAAAAAAAAAAGCATATTGTCAAAGGGACATTTCACCAATGCCTGCTCAGAAGAAAACATATATTTCTCTTAGACAATTACTTTTGGGAAAGCAAATGAAACTTCCACTGGGATTCTTTAAATTGTTTCTGGCCTTGTATATTTTGCATTTATTTTTACACTTTTGTAGCATGTTCCATTAAGCATGAAAAATTAGCCCGGTTGATTTCTAGCTAAAGAAGAATCTCAGGCAGTTATTTTGGTAAAACTCAATGTTCAGCTACTTCAGGATAAGTAGCCTGTAAACCTCTTCTGGAAGCCCGTGTTTTTTCCAGTATTCCCTTAATGTACCCTAAGCACATGCAGAGGCAAAATACAAAACACGGGTTTCTTCTTTTCACTCAAGTTCCCACTATTTAACACTGGTATGTTCAAATAAAAGGTGACAATGACACCTGCAAAACAGTGAGAATGTTTTCAGCAATGCTAGCTGGCAATCAAGAAGAGGAGAAACACAGTTGACCTGTAAAAAAATCGCTTTGTCCAGAGCTGGTTTCTGAATGCTGGTTGGAGCTCTCTAAAGTTGCTAGGATCCAGCAAACCTGGGGACTTAAATACAGTTCATTTAATTAGCTTGGTAGAAGACCAGCTCTCTTGAGAAGGAGTCAGCTCCAACTACAGACAGTACAGAGCTTTCTTAATGCATTTGCATGACTTTTCATGCAGGTTACTCAGCTAGACTCTACAACAGCAACTGGTTCACAGCTTCCGCTAAAATAATAAATCATTATAAAGAGGATAGAACATTCAGTGATACAGGCAGGAACACAGTGTAGGTGTTTTAGAAGCATTCAGGAGCAGCATATTTCAGATACTGCTAAAATCAACAGTGAAATTGCTAGAAAGTGGGAGAGTAAAGTTAGATTTCTTCTTGACTCCTTAGTAACATATTATTACCCCAGAACTTAGTGGGCTAACTATAACTACATAAAGCCTCTACTAAATTCCAAGTATCCAAAAACTATTTTTCTATACAATTTCTATAAAAAATTACTTTTTCCAAATTCTTTTTTTCACAAGGAAAGATTTCTCTCCATACAAAATTATTTTTGCATATGAGCATTTTCAGAACTGAATTCTTAAGCCTAGGACAGGAACACTTATGCAGCCAGACAATTTTATATTAATTATTTGACTTTATTATCCAGAGACAGTACTAATCAAGTATCAACACTCGTATTTAATGATTCTTATTAAACTACAGAATCAAGGTCATTGTACCCATCTAAAATTGGCAATTAGCTTTTCAGAGTTCACAGCCCCCTCCTGGCACGCCATTAAGACTGTCGTGAAAACACGAACTCTTCATGAAAACAATTCTATTCATAATGGTTCTCAAATCTGTCCTTGATCTGTCAAGCATTCAAAGATCAGTTGTATTTTATGTTTTGGTAAATTTTGACATTTCTACTGGGAAAAAAACCTTCATTTTAGATGTATTCTCGTTTTTTTGTACACATGGCAAACAACTACAGTTTTGTTTGTGATATGTAGTATGTTTGTAATATGTAGTCTCAAACTACAGTAATTTATCTTTATCACCTAGAAATGCTTGACAATACAGAACACCATTAATCCTGATTTCAAGCTGGCAGACAATTTCACATACAGAGTGAGGTTCTGCAAAGAGAAGATCTCGTTACTCCCGATTTCATGGAGAATATTACCACTTGTTTTAATTATCTTTATTTTGTTAATATTTAAACTCAACAGTCTGTTTAGAACTTTTGAGATTTTTTTTTTAAAAAAATTGTAAATGGTAAAGTTAGTTAAATATTGTATTCCTCTAGTAAATGCTTGACTTCCTGTAAATGCCTACATTAACATTTGTACACATATACATCCCCAGATATCTGCCTGGTTTTGCAACTGCAAAGAAAATCTCCTTCTTCAAACACTTCTTGTAACTGTCACATGTCCTTTCTTTCCAATAAGCAACTTAGAATTTGGAGGCAGCTGGAAACAGGAACCGAATTTTGCACCTGGAGTCTTTATTTAATGTTGTACCTGAATACTCTGTAAATAAAAATAGCCAAAAACCTACTTCAGAAGGAAAGCATATTTAAAAGTCGAAGTGACCCACTGCAAACAGGAATAGGAAGACTATTCTGTAGCAACCAAGGCACTTCTCAAGTCATTGCAAGGTAGCATCAACCACATAAAAGAGTCTCCAGAAGGATATTCCCACTCCCATCTAGTTCAAAGCAGTAACCAATATTCTTTCAGCCCTTTTTGTTAAAGAAACAGAAGGGCAGACACATCACATTGTTCTGCTGCAAAGGTTTCCAAAGTTTCATCATTCAGACCACTAGAAAGCCAAGTACTACTATGAAAACTTCATACTCTCATTTTTTATGTATTGTTGCACACTATTCACATTTAAACATGTAAGGTATTTGTAGCCAATCTTTCATCCTGGCTTAAAGCTCTCCTCATCAGATTGAGTTGAGCTAACAAAGCTATCCTTTCTTTTGAGGGGAAGTAGGCTTGAGAAGGACAAGCAATGTAGTGAGGCAGCTGATGTTAAGTCTGGGACTATCAATTGGTCCCTGGAAGCAATAAAAATTGCTTGCATCTTACCTGGACTGAACTTCACCCAGCTTGCTACAACTCAAACAATAATCTTAAGTGACACTTAGTCAATCAGCAGCCTACATGAAATGAAACAACCTACAGAGCTGGATGTCTTCCATAAATTAAAATTACTACAAAAAAAAAAAAAAATCCCATTACCTCCTGGAAAAACCTCCCAGATCCTTCGTAAGGACACAAGCATGAAGTCTCCTGTTTGACCTCAGACCCTGAGACCACTACAGCCATCACACAACCCACTGCCCTCCATGTCTCCCCAACATCCCACAAGTGCAATGACACCTATTCCCATCCTGACTTACAGCAGGGTCAGTTTAACCTTGCAGTCAGCATTCTCAAAAGCAGATAAGGCGCCTAAAATTATCACTAACCAGTACAGAAATTATAGTGTTGCCAAACAGATAGAAACATGATTCAATCTCATCATACCATGAAATAAAGTGGAATCAAGAAATCAAGAATTTTTTAAAACCTTAGGGATTTCCGCAACTACTTTTTAACCACTGATGTATAACCTTTCCCAAAAATCAGGGATCTGCCACAAGTCACTACCAAGCCATGTGTCCTGTCCATTAAGCACTAAGCCAATCAGATTCTTCTAAACAAGCCGGAACACTGCTTCGTCGAATGGAGGTTCTAATACACCACTATGTCCTCTGCTTCTGAAGAAGGTAGCCTGCTGTACTTCGTAAACATCAGGACTCTCATAAATAATACTGGCATAAATTCAGCACGGAATATATTTTCTTTACCCTGCTCCCCATGTGATGAATCTTGAATAATACTTTTCATTTTAACCCAAGAACCTGTTAAAGCTGCTGACCAGCAAATGAGTTTGTCTTTCATAACCATAAAGATACTTAAGAAACCCCATCCTGAAGGCATTTGAAAAATAGCTGAGTGTAATATAATACTCCTAAAATCTCAAAAAATTTGAAAGCTGGATTTTTCTATGGAGTTGCAAGGTAGCAAAATAATATTAGCATTTAGGAAATTAATTGAAAATGTTCACAAGAAATGGAGTTTTGGCCAGTTCTTGTCTAAAACAATGTTATCGCATTTTCACTTGCGAACAATGACAGAGTCCAAACAGCAGCCGTATTCCAGTTCAAGAACAGGACATTCTCAGGAACAAAAAAGCAAAGCTTCTTCTTTGTCTTTCCCCAGCTGTTGACCAGAACATCTAATTATCAACTTTGCTGACTGCTTAGAGGGTGTATTTCAGTTACAAAAGAAGTTTTCTCATTTGCTTTCCCTATTTCATTGCTTCAACAGTGATTTACAAGTACAGTAAATCATAGGGTCTTGTTCACAGGAACACCTCTGTGTGAAATCGTAGAAGCATTTTCTAAAATAATACTGGAAGTTATTAGTTTTCCGTAAGTGGAAATCTGCAAATAGCAGCTGCGTTTCTTTTTAATTATAACCCCCTTATGTATATAATTACATTATTTATCAGGATTGACTTTGCTCCTCCATCAATTTATATATTACATGTTAGTGAAAAGAGCAAATTAGAAATGCAAAGAATCCATATGGTAGTGTTAGAGTTTGCTTTATCTACAGTGTTGCAGATTCCTTTTGGGCTCCTAATTGATTTCATAATTTGCTTGGATGTACAAAAAACTGCCTCCATAATGAACTCCTGTGAGTCTGTATTTCCATACAGTTCATCTGAAGTGCAAAGAACTAAGCTAAAGATATTTCAGGGAACTCCTGCAATGTGAAGTACAACACAGTGTTTAAAATAAATTGGCACAGTAATGATAAAAATTCTATTTCATTTATGATTCAATGCCCTATAACGCTTTAAAACTAAAGTCACCTGGAGCTTGTAACTTATTTGAGTAGGATCACACTTCACTCTCTTCTGTCATAGCTGAGTTAGTAAATCTCAACTGCAATTGAAATACATTTCTAAACTCCTAGGGCTCATGATGAAACTGTTCTTTTAGCAGCTTTTCCATCATTTGATGTTCTCTCAGAAAAGGAAATTGAACGGGAGGATGGTTGGCAGGGGAGATCTCTGGCAGCATTATGATAACAAGCACTCTAGGAACAGAAGGAGCAGTACTGTGAAAGACATCCAGGGAGATGCAAATACAGCAACCTGAAAGAAAGCCTGGACTGAGGTATGAAGGAAAGGCCATACAGTGTTACTTCAGATTATTAATGCATTGAATTCATAACACAGTCCATTATTCTTTCCTCTAAATTGCCTCCACAACAAACTCACCTCTGTGGTCAGTACAAAAGCTTAGCATTTTCTGCATGAGAAACTCTTTCCTCCCATCTGTTGCAATTTTTTTTCTCATTAATTTCCATTTGTGCTTACATGTCATATTTTAATTGTGCCATTATTATAGATTAAGATGGCATGGATTCAGCAAATAATGGGGCACAAAGAACCTGTCCTCTCCATATTAGTTTCAAAGTTCTCCTTGACCACACTCTTCGAAGAATGTTCACTGTGTTGCTTTAATTTGTGTTTATTAGACACGACTTGAATTTCCCCATTACCAAACTCTAGATCTTCATCATACTTAAATTTCAGTGATGATCCCCTTTGGTAATGGACCAAATAGAGAACCTAGACTTGCATTTAAGATTTTGGCCTCTTGTGCTAACTGTCCTGTACAGCTCTAAAATCTGTGATCCTCCCACGTTAATACTGAAGTAGACACAGAAAGTTTTTCTTCACCTATATTTTATAAATCAAATTATCTCATACAAAAATAAATAAACCAAATATAAACCTGAATTTCTGCAGAGCACAGTAAAATCTTACTCATTTACAGGGTTTAACTTCCAGCAGATACAATAATTCTTCTTTGCTCTTCCTGACCAAAGCTCCCTTCTTTAACTTTCAATTTACCTCCCTTCTTGTTCATTCAAAATCGAAAGTTTTCTCTACCATCCCATCACTGTGTCTCTTGTATTGACCCAGGAAAAAAGGTATCAATAACTATCGTTAAAATATTCTGAATGATAATCTAGACCAACTAGTGCTTATTGATCATCTTGTTGCAATAACATTTTGACTGGACATCTCAAATTTACAAACATTATAAATTGAGCTGTAAAACTACAATATTTATCAGAGATAATGTATTACCAGCAGTCCAGTGTTCATGATCAGGAAATTTCATCAAAAACAATCAAGGCTTTTGAGTACACAACTCCTTTTCATAAAGTGAAAATAATGTAACTACCTTTTTAATATCTTAATTTCTACAGTCAAATTCTCAATATTCTTTTCCTACAGTTATTAAACCAAAATTTTTTTTTAATTTTCTTTAGCACACTCCACTAAAGAATGGACTCCTAATAAAAGAACTAACCATTTTTGTTTCCATGTTGTAGAAAGAAAATGGAGGCATTATTAATGAGGTAGGAATAGAATGGATTCATCATGCTGATAAGGTGAAGGAACATTATTGATTTTGTAATTCATAGAAATACATAGAATTCTTACTTATTAAAGTAAAACATCAAAGAATTGCTATACTGAGTTGTAATTGCCAAATGAAAATGCGAATAACAAATGAAAACTCCATTAAAGCCAAATTGTACAATTAATTTCACACTATTATATCGACACATAAATGTACTCATTTTTACAGTCAGGCTAAAGATGACATTCAGAATCAGATATGTTTATTTCATGGCCTTGTCTCTGGTCAATTAAGAATAAATCTGAAATTATTCAAAATACAAACAAGGGTTTTCTTCTCATCAGCATTTTCTATTTAAACTAGAAAAAGAAAAACTTTGGGCTTCCAAATTAGGGGGGAAGAGACCAGTAAATACGTAAAGATTCATCTTAAATGTCAGAAGGCAGGCTTATTATGAAATCCATCAAAAAATAAAAGATCCTTTGATGATAGAAGTAGAAGAGCAAAAACAGTGGAACAACTGTGCAGGTGAAGGAATTTAAGATAACTAAACATTTGGGCTGGTTTTCAGGTATGGTGTGTTACCCCATGTAGGTGAAAAGAAAACTGGACAAGTTCCATGTGTTCAAGAAAAAGCATGAAACAGGGGAATCAATTAATTCCCACCTCTCAAACATGATGCTAACTACAAAGAAAGGAAAATAAAATACAGAAAATTGTTTAGACCTGAGCTAGACCTGAATCTCATACAGCAGTCCCCTATGAATTACTACAAGGTGAGCAACTTACCCGGAGAAGCCAGTTCAGCAAAAGAACTGTAAGCAGATAAGGAATTAATCAAAGGAGAAAATACACTGTGGCGTGGCATGGCGTGGCGTGGCGTGGCGTAGTGAGAGGAGCCTTATAGTCCAGAAGAAATTAGGTTGCAAGGAGACAGATGACATAAGAATTCTACAAAGAAAAGGGTAAAGAAGCAATAGCATACTAATGGAATCTGCTGATGTCACAAAGCATTTTCAACACAAAGAACTGTAATATCATGCAAAAAACATCAGAAAGTGGAACGTGAAGTGCCATTGGACCAGTGTGAAAATCCAGAAGAGAAACTTTTGTTATAGGATATGGATTTATCAATGGGCAGCTCTAGAGGGAAAACAAAGAGCTATATAACCACTAAATGATTATGAACAACAATGTGAGAAATAATGAAAAATATATGCAATCCTAAGACGTGTCATTCATGGATCTCCTTAAGGAAGTATAAAAAATTATATGCATAAATATTAAAATTTATTTCTATCAGGAGAAACTAGTACCTCTGCACAGAACTACAGTGAGATTGCGCTAAGGTAGACCACTGAGGTCCACTTTGCTCATACTTCACAAAATGTGCTTTTGACTGGAACACACACAAAGAAGGTCTGTGGCCACTAGAGGAACAAAGAATTCTCTTTCACCCATAAAAAGAAACAGAGCTAGGTTGGGTAATCTAGCAAAATGGAAACTTAATGAGAACACAGCTCTTACTCTAAGATACGAACTTAGAACAAAACAAGAGAGGTAAAAAAAAACATTTATGTGTAATATTCACTCAGGAGAAAAGGATGCACATTAGGCATCTAGGTAAAAACAGTCCTAACCAGACTTCCACTAATAATGAGTCCAACAATCAAACTAGCCTTGGACTGCATTTGATGAATTTGCAAGTAAGATCAAGTGACACTGCTGCCGTTAAAAGTAGGGAGTGGACTGAATCCCGAAATTGGTGTTTTCTCATCTTCTGTCCCAAGTTCCGGTGGAATATTTAAGCTTGATTTTTTATTACATTAAGTGTACAAGAAGTCTTGTGGACTCTCATTTGTATTATCTATGACAGTTCAAAGCAGAAGTGGCAGGGATTCAGAGAGGGGGCACTGGTCCACATTACAGTTTGCGAACGCCTTTCTTTAGATCTGGCTCAGGAATTTTATCCATATGAAACAGGAGACAGGAGAAGGAGAGACAGGATAAAGTGTAGCATGGGGTTTGTATGGAAGAAGCGAAAGGCAACAGGGAAGAACCAAGAAAGAAAAGAAAGGAACTTCACAATACAGGGGCCTAGAAAAGGGTTTTTATTTGTTGAGGGGCTGAAGAAACTCTGGTAGTACAAGGAAAGGAAGATATTTGCAATAATCATAGCAACAAGCTTATCTGCATTATCTCAAATTTACAGGCTGCTTAAAAAAAAAGTTTGCAAATATATATAAAATAAATATTTTACCATGAGTTTCTCCTTCTATCAGGAATGACCTGTAATTCACATCTTGTAAATTCACTCAGGTAGAAAGGGTAACAATACCTCAGTACTTATTAAGCATACATAAGTTCTTTAATAATATTTATGCTGACTAATAATTATGTACAAGTAAAACCAGTCACTCACGTGCTGTTCTGAGACACAGTTTGTTTATTGCAGATCAACAGCATATTAAATACTTTTTTATTTCTCCATATGTAATTACATCAACATGAAGCAAAATTTACCTGAAAAATGCTTCAAAAAGAAACCTCACACTATCATAACAAGCTGCAGAAAAATGAAGTCACAGAAAACCCAGGTAGACTTTGTACACTCTACTGACACAAAGCTATTTTTCATGTCTTCACATTTATCATTTTCCGAGAAGCTAACTCTTTATCTCAGCCCACTCATGTAAAAGTACTCAGGCAGACAACTCATCCCTGCACTAGCGCTTATTTCCTAACTGATTCAAATTCACTGGAACAGATTCAAGAACATTAACCCTGCATCCAGCCCCAAAGACACTAGAGCGATCTGCCTGAGATGTACCAAAGACATCTTGATATCAACGCACAACACGGAAATAAGGTGCAGGTGTTTTAACCAAGAAGTAAATTAAAAAGCATCCAAGTCACAGTCCTGTCAGATGGTTTAAGACAGCTGGGAATACAGCAAGTTGCACATTTTGGTTACATCTGATAACCAAACAGCTCTGGCAGGCCAAAAGTTTCACTCTGGCTGTTGGCCAGCTGGCCTTATCCAGACACTTCTAAAGATAAAGTGACTGCCATCTGTGGACTGAACCAAAAATATCTCAGTCAGGATCCATTATGTGAAAAAAACAGCAGAGCTGCATTTCAATCACTTTTGCAGTTTTCTTTGTTCATGTTAGCTTAGAAACAGTTCCTGCATGTAGATTTATATCCATACTACTTTAAAGAGCCACAGAGGGCTTGCAAAGCCTGATGCTCAAGCTGGAAGGGAATGGAATTCACACTGGTGAAAAATGTCAGATGCTGACTTGCCTTCTCACATATAGAGGGGAAATATTCACAGTACAGTATCACAGTATCGCAAGGTTGGAAAAGATCTTTGAGATCATCGAGTGCAACCTATCACCCAACACCTACGCCTACTCCTACATGTCAACTACACCATGGCACTAAGTGCCTCATCCAAATTCTCTTTCTCACATACCACAAGGACAATACAGCAAAAGATCATTAGCCCAGCACAGGACAAAGTCAGGGGCTGTTTTGGGTAAAGCAGGGTGCTTCAAGGACTCTGGCCATTTTCCTCAGCATGAAAAGAGTCTTACAGCTCCCTCAGGAATGCTCCAGCATCCACGGTTCATCTAAGCATAAAGTTGCTTTTGTCCAGAATTCACTGACTCCACTTACATATATCTAACCATAGCCATACATCAGGGCTGTGCTCACATATATGTACAAGCAAATTATCAGGACAGCAATGCAGTGTGTTCAAAAATTTTAACTACTTTAGCAATCTCCCATGATTACTTACCAGTTGATTGGTTTAATTGCTACCATGCAGAGACCACCAGAAAATCAACTGTGGCAAAACACTGCTCAGCAACTGCCTAAAGCTCAGTAGTTTTTTATTGTGGATTTAAAACCAGAACAGTTTAGAATCTAAAATTCAGAAAGACATAGAAGAGTTCAGTTTCAGTACTGTCCACAGCAAATTAACGTTGCTGTTAACTATAATGATAACCTTTAACCTTCACTTATTCTCTTTTTCATCAGCTAATAATTTTGCCATGACAGCAAACACAAATTCCCTCTTTTGAAAAAAAAAAAGTAATTCTCACATTACTAGTGTTCTGCAAATGGCAGATAGATTTTTCCAGTTATATCTAGTTTATTCAGTTTTCTGTTTTAAAAAGGACAGTTATCCTCATATATATATGTTTACAGCTGTTCAGAAATCATTTGCTCTGAGTGGAGTGCTGTGTCCTGAAGGGGGAATCACATTCAGTCCAAACCACAAAAAGGAAAGGAAAATCAAGTCGTGTTCATAATGTTACCTGCATCTATCTTCGTTGACATAAAAAGTACACTGGAACAGAATTTAACCATTTTTATGAGAAAACAGATAACCTGTGACATCGTGAGATGCCAGGACAACTGGAAACATAGTTTCAGGGCTATAGCAAATAGTGACTGTAAAAGTACAGGAAACAAAATTTCTTTGTCTAAACTACATTGCTGACGGCTGCAATTGCAGTCAGAAAGCACAGTTCAGAATGTGTCAGAGCAATGCAATTATCAAATTCTTCATCACAACTCCCTAAATCTACTGGTAAATGCATAGGCCAGAAGGATTAAAGCCACTTTAAAGAATCTTAACTTCATGCCTAGACTCTGATGGCCTTCAATAAAAGCTGTAACTGAAGAAATCTATCCTGGTTTTAGCTGGGGTAGGAGTAATTTTCTTACTAGTAGTCAGTATAGTACTGTCTTATGGATTTAGTAGGAGAATGTTGATAACATACTGATATTTTTAGTTGTTGCTAGGTAATGCTTGTACTAAATCCAGGACTTTTCTGCTTCTACTGTCAAGCAAGAAACTCTAGACTGGAATCTTCTTATAATCTCATTGTCAAGGCACCACACATGGCTTTTCTACTGCCCAAATCTTTCTCCTGTAACACTTTCACCTCCTACCATGTTCCCCACACCCCCTATCTAGGATACTTTCCTACTGAATATCTCTTCCCAAGAGGACTGTGCTCTTATCTCACTACCTTTTTCTATGAAACAGGAAAAAAAAAAACCCAGCTGATTCCTGGTTTATTTTTTAACCAGGAAAGAAATTCATCTCTTTGAATGAAATCAACAAATAAGAGTGCTTAATTCATGCACCCTCACATTGCAAAAAAACAACCAGGAGGAAGAAGGAATACATATTCTTTTCTTATTGAACTTTGCTAGAAACCTTTATTAGTGACATTGAATATTGTTGTCATTCAGCAGTAAATGATAGCACCCAACAGTCTAAGTCTTCTGACTAGAAATTAAATAATATGCTCCAGTGACTCCTCTCAGAAATAGTGACCTAGTTCTGCTACCTACACTCTGGCAGCTCTTTTTCCTTTCAAGACGAAAATTACCTGTTCACAAAGATTACTGTGACAGCCAAATGATGGTTTGTCTGCTTTAGAGTCAGGCAGAAAGCCTGAATAAAAAATAACTCTATTGAATCAAACAGAATCATAAGAACTATTTTTAGGCATCATTTGCTGCTGACAAGCTACCCAAAAATTAACTATTCCCCTGGACTTACACATGAGTGTTCAACTTGCTCGTAGGTGATCACAATGAAGTGCAAAGGAAATTAAAATACAGAACACAAGAGAGCTGTCGTGTCAGTCCTCATTTCTTATTTGCCAGTAGGGAGTGCTTTGATTTCACTTGCATGTGGATTTAATTGGTGAAACTATAAAAAAGCTATAGAAAACTGAGGAAACTATGGTCTACAGAAAAAGTTAAGCATTTTTTTTCTATTTCATCTAGTTACTTTAAATTTTAATCTGTTATTTTACCACAAGTTTGCAGTGAGGTAGTTCCTTCCTTCTGCTATGATTCTTACTGTTCACATTACAATTTTCTTCAGGAGCTCTGCCCAGTACTAACTGAGTATTGCCGCTTTGCAATCTGGTGTTGAAGAGTAAATACAAGACAATAAAAAGTAGAGTACATTTGCTCCAGAGATTTTATTTTGCTCCAAGTAATTGTTCCAAGTTATTAAAAGGATATTGTAAGATTATAATACAGCAATTGTACTATCTCCATATTGTCTGTGGTGACATAAGACAGCAGGGTACAGGCTGTTCCTCTCTCCTTTTCCTCCCTGTGGCCCATCTCCTCGGTCCGTGTGGAGATATGCAGGAATCAGCAGTTACTTTCCACGAGAACTGGCAGGAACTGAAGGACATACATTTGCCAGGTCATAAAAGAATTTCACACCATAGCTAAGATTCAGACCCATGCCACCTGGGCTACAGTTCTGTGCCATTAGCAACCACCGTATTTCCTGTTCATGAATAAATGACCACAAGCGTTTTTAAATACGACCAGTAATTTAAGAATAAGCACTTCCATCTACTGAGATTTTAAAATATAATATGTCAAATAAGCATTTTTAAAAAATACACTGAGAAAAAATGAGATAGTTTTCCATCTCATTCTACTACATTCTACTACATTCTACTCATTCTACTATTCCAATTTCTGCATTGTGCTAAATCTAGAGAAAAGGAATGAGGAAGACTATGCATTTCCAAAGTGCAAAACTGCTGCCACTATGCTCTGGGAAGAAAAATATTTTTCCTTGTCATTCACATTGAAAAAACCCGTAAGAGGATTTTATTATCACGACAGGGCGCTAACTGGATGTAGAAAAATTTGCATTTTCATGGGATATTATACATTCTGTGAATGGCTTTGGCCTATTATCATATCAACCTCTCAGACCTCTTCAGAAGAGACACTGGAATGAGCTTGTTTTGTAAGTGCAGAATCTGTACTGTACTGAAACTGCACTGTGGCTAATTGGCTGCCTATAAGCAAAATTTTCTTGTGTCCTGGGAATTATACTTGATACTTAAAATAGGAATACAATTATCATTATTACTTTTATTCTAAAGGTTTTATAATTGTTGACCCTCAGACAAAGTGCTCTTTTTTTCTAGTAGATAATATATTTCACTTAAAGTTTGCTGGAAGTGCTAAGTGATAAGCAATTTCCTTTCCTGGCATATGTTTCCTTTTAATAAGCAACTTACTATCAAAATCCTAATCAGACATTTTGGGACATTTGGGGATTATTCAGGCTCTGGGGATGTTCTACAAATCCCGCTTTGCTTGGAAAGTATGTATTATTCTTTATAAAAACTGATTACCCAAAACCTTCAGTTACCCTTCAGCCCCTCAGCTGCACACGTAACGTCTGCTTACATGGTAAGTGCAAATATCCAGCCACGCATGCACGAATGTCTGATAAACATACAACAAAAAGCACATCGTACCTGCCTCCTTTCTTCTATATGCTGTAAACTAACATTTGCAAAGCAGCTTGAGAAAGCATCTCAGTGATAGAAGGGGTAAAAAGCCAAATCATGAAGTCAAAATTTGTTTTATTTATTCCCATATATTGATCTTCCATAGCCATAACATACTTTGTTGAGAATGAGAAATCTGAAACTTGTTCTGGAAAAATAGGACAGATAATTTGTTAACAAGTCAAACACTCTTTCTGCATTCTCCATCTTCCAAATTCATCAATTCTGGTAGGTGATATATTATTGAGAAATTGCTTGTGACAATAGAGGGAGAATGAAAAACTGCATAGCCATTCCAACAGTGACAGTGTGCTTCTGTCATGAACACTGACATCAATGGCAGCAAAACAGAAGCTGTCTGCCCTGCAGAACTAAAAAAAGATAATAAAGCAAGTGTATCCTAGCAAGATACCACCAAAGATAGTCCCCAGGAAGTATTTATAAATATAAATATCTGACAAGCACCAAGTCTATTTTTTGTTTTGCAGAGTGGAAAAACAAAACCATAAGTAAACAAATGCAACATCTCTTAGGCTGACAGGGGCAAAACTACACTTTTGTACAAAATTAATTTATTTATAAATTGCTGTGTTCAGAGCTACAAGTACAGCAATGAAGACTGCACAAGCATATTTTTGCCTCTGTATTAATTTCCTGCTATGTGAGTAAGGAAGTTTGAAGCTTCTGCAGGAAACCCTTTAACTCATAGTCAGGATCAACACACTACACCATCTTTAAGACCCTATGTATTATTAACGTGCATGTAAAAAAACCTAAATGCCTCTTCAGCCAAATGTGTTCAAATTGTAATGAATGCACTAAAATAAAAGAAACCTAGCCATATAGATGAGCCACTCCAAAAGATGGATACTTAAATTATGCAAAACTGATGGGAGGAGGCCATCCAGATTCAGGCTGGTTCTGATCCCAGCTGGCACTAAGAGGAGAGAGCTTCACAAACAAGCATTTTGCCAGAAAATTTAGCCAAGTACAGCTCACCGAACGTTTTCCACCTCAGAGTGCTATAAGTCAAAAGGACCGCGATGTTCTGTTTATATATATTAGATTGATTAATATGCTAGGATCCAAAATGATGTGCCAAATCTCACGCTACGCTTAAATATCTTTGAAGAGGAAGATCCCATACAGGTCGTGTGTTGGCTTGATATTCAAACCACTCCTTCCATACTCATAAAAATCACAGTAAAGTGAGCTAGCTTGGATTGCAAGGAAAGCTGGAGAGCTGCCTGGCAGAGAAGGACCTGGGGGTGTTGGTTACAGCCGGCTGAACATGAGCCAGCAGTGGCCCAGGTGGCCAAGAGGGCCAATGGGATCTTGGCCTGTGTCAGACACAGCGCGGCCAGCAGGAGCAGGGAGGGGATTGTGCCCCTGTGCTCAGCACTGGTGAGGCTGCATCTCGAGTGCTGGGTTCAGTTTGGGCCCCTCACTACAGGAACAACACTGAGGGGCTGGAGCGTGTGCAGAGAAGGGCAATGAGGCTGGTGAGGGGGCTGGAAAACAAGTCCTGCAAGGAACAGCTGAGGGAACTGAAGTTCAGCCTGGAGAAGAGGAGGCTGAGGGGAGACCTCATCACTGTCTACAACTGCCTGAAAGGAGGCTGCGACGGGGTGAGTGTTGGTCTCTTCTCACAAGTGACAGGTGATGGGACAAGAAATAATAGCCACAAGTTGCACAGGGGAGGTTTGGACCAGACATTAGGAAGAATTTCTTTACTGAAAGAGTGGTCAGGGATTGGAACAGGCTGCCCAGGGAGGTGGTGGAGTCACCATCCCTGGAGGTATTTAAAAGACGGGTGGATGAGTTTCTTAGGGACCTGATTTAGTAGGGAGACAGACATGGTTGAACTCAATGATCTGAGAGGTCTCTTCCAGCCTTATGAAATAAGTTCTTTATTTTATGCATGATCTTGTAAAGAGGTGGATTTTAGCCAAGTCTTTTGTGATCATCTTTCCATAATGTCATAATGTAACCAGATCTAGAACTGATATCCAACCTTAAAGTCCATCAGAGCAACAAGTCAGTTTCTTCCTGCTTAGCATTTAACTGATACTTGGAGTAGTTGCATGCTATGATCTTTAGTAGCAACCTGCTGCACAGTTGAAACCCATCCTCATCCTTCTGTTTTCTCTTTCCTAATTTAAACTGTTTCTCTTGCATCATGGTTCATAATATTATCATTTTTTGGCTCATAACTCTCCTCCTGGGCATTCTCTAATCCCTCTGTCTCCTAATTAAGAGCCATGCTAAAATGTCACACAACCGCAGCTGAGGCTTCACTGACACCAAGCCCAAGAATTGTCCTTCAGTTTTTAAACACTCCTTTGTTAGTACTACCTAAGTCAGCATTTTTCTTTTCTCAACTGCTTGACATCAGTTTGTCTGTCTACAGTCTACTACAAAATCATGATCCTTTCTTTCACTCTAACAAGATACTATCCAGTCTGTAGACAACAGCTGTGTATCATGAGCAGCAGCTGCAGAAATACCAGTATAGTGTAGCCACTGTGTGATTGCCACTGCTTTGCCTGCCTGCCAGTCCAATGAGGTTTTGAATTTTTCCTTTTTGCTACAGTACATTTTCCAAGCTGAAATGAAAAATAACTGACTCATCAGAAGCAATGAACAAACATGGCTATGAGGCAGCACAATACAGCAAAGCAATGGAAGAGTCAGCAAGGCAAAACCATAGCTGATTTCATGCAGTGTTGGCAGCAGTCCTGCTTGGAGCAGAAGGTAGCTTTGGTGACCTCTTAGAAATGCTTTCCAGCCTATGTTTTTGTAAGTCTTTTATACCAACAGTTAAAGGCAATTAGCAGTTTGGAGAATGGCTTCTAAGCACAAGCAGCTCTTAACCATAAATTTACCAATAGTTGGGAAGATTAAAGCCTTTTTACCTAGGACATCTGATCTTTACTGAGAAATTTTGTTCACAAATTCCTTATACTTATTATAATTACTTTCTTTTAAAATAAAAAAATTACATTATTCTTTAATTCTACTTATCTAGATTTTTTTCTTGCACATTTGTGTCAAGCCATATTTTAAAATCAGGACTCAATAAGAATAGATAAACCAGCATTTTATGTTTCACTAAGTAATTTCTGATGTGTTGAGTATACAAAAGAGAAGACAGTTTACCAAAATATATTTTTAAATCAGGAAGTCAAATACTGAATATCTGTACACTTTGACTGGACTCTTTCTAGTTGCTATGTGGGAAGCCAACCTAATTTCTGAGGCCTGTAGCAAAGGTTTCTGCCTCTGAGCTACTGTCTTAGAATCTCTTTGTAGTACAGTGGAGGTGACTAGCTGCTGTCAGAACAAGGCTGCATTTTGGGAGGTGCTAGTCTGTCACGATTCCTTTAAGAAAGACACTCAGACGTTGTAATCCTTCGTTTAAAATGCCATTGATTAGCACTAAGGAATACGCAATAGTGTAGACCTTAATCTTACTTCCCTTTAGATGCTAAAAGAACTCCAAGTGGTGCAGCATCTCCAAGCCACACACAGCACACTGTGCAGACCCTGCCCATGAAATTGCTTCCCCCTATTGGGGTCATTCAAACTATTATGCAATTTTTTTACAAAGAATCAATTCTTTTCATCAGTCCTGCTGTGAAGCAGGAAGGATGTTCACAGAAGGACTTCTTGCTGCACTGTTAGACACAGGCAAGACCAGACAGGTGGTGTGATCACTGATATCCAGTGGCAGCTCCCTGCAGCATCCTCCATTCCAATGACCTGGCTGACTTCATTCTGAAGCCCAGCAATTTATGAAACACAGTAAATTCCTGATGCCAGGATACACATGCACCACAGCTCACCTACTCAGGTTATGCAGATCACCACCTCCTCAATGTACAGTGGTGATCTGGTTGGCTTCTCCACACCTTGTTGGACCTTTGCTTTACCATTAGATAAGACTGACCCTTCAAATATACTTTTTTTTCCCCAGTGAACTTAAATGCAAATTAGACAAGGTGATGAGTAGGTCAGGTGGAAACTTCTACACTGTAGGAATCTGCAGTTTTGCAGATTGTAGTTCAGCCCTTTTAATTTTCATTCCTCCTTCAGTTTCTTAAGTGAACATACAAGTGATTGGGTTGAACTTATTGGCAAAGAAAAACTGAACTGAGTATCTCCTGTTTAATTTCAATGATGTAAACAATGGTTGTAGGCATTAAACTGCATGGTTGCAAGTCCAATGCAGATATTGAAAGTTTAGCAGAAATTCCAAAATATACTGCAATTAAACAAAAACTGTAAAAAAAGAGAAACCCCCAAACCCCAGCATTTTCTACCCACTAAGCTTAATTAGTTGTTAGTTTTATTTGTTTTCGACGGCTGCTATATGTAGCCATCAAGATGTTGGTATCCTGCTTGACTTCAAAATTCCTAGACAGACAAGCAGGTGCCTGCAATAGAAAATAACACAACAGAGAGAACGTACTCAGTGCCACTAGTTTGTGGCTTTTCCAACATAGTCAAAAAAAAGTATGCAAATAAAAGTGTGCTCTTGTAATGACAGCAATACAATATATTTTTCAGCACAGATGGGTGAAATGACAGTTTCCTTCACTAGACCTAGGTGGTTTTAATGTGTTTCTAGTCAATAATTTTTTCTTCAGTAGAACCTCAGAGCCCGACCACAGCTGGAGCTCCATGCTTTTTCTTTCTCCTACCACTAACAACAGGTCTACCATGAATCCTGCCCCTATCACTAGATGCGAGCTAAGCCTTGACACAAGGTCTCCAGCCATGGCCAGGGGAGAAAAGTTTGCAGAGGACAACTACTTTTGCAGTCCACTTCTGCCTTCAGCAAACCCTTTGCAGCCTTACTCCAACTATAACTCTAAGTGATCTCTCTTCTAAGGCCCATCTAGACCTCTTTCAAAACTGCTCATTGTGAATAGTAACTGTGTAAAGGAAACATGGAAATGTTGGTGAGAAAGGACCTCTAGGGGTCACCTACTCCTAAATCTAGATCTTTCCAGCTTGTGGGGTTCGCCTGCATTTTATGGCTACACAGTCACTGTAATTTGGCATTTGACAGATTAATAACAATGTTTGTGATTTTTCCTAAAAAAAGTGATGGGCGCTTGGGACTCTCCTACAGTGTGCTGCACAGTCTAAATCCTTTAATCCTAAATTAAGCTCTTTTGTTTTACCTCTGTAACAGTGTAGACCTGAACTAATTATCTTTTCTTTAATCAATATTCTTCTTTTCCCTGTTGTGAATTGAATGCAGCACAAAGCCAATCAGCACACATTGCATGCAGGTCATAGAGCAAGAAGTATTGATCAGAAGAAAGACAGTTATTTTTGCTTTGCCTACACAAAATTGGCATGATTCACTTAAGGCAATGAAAGCCGGTGATTTCCTGCCAGTGTTTTCACAAAGGGCTCCCCAAAACCTCATTCTTCTACCTGTGATCATAGCACAGTGCATTTGCTTACACAAAAGAAAGAGAACTTATCATAACACAATAAAATATTTTTATTATTGAAGCAGAATTTTCTCCCCACTTTCTGGATGTGTAACAAAAGGGAAAAGCAATGCTACAATAAATAGTCCTGAGTGGAGTCATTCATAAATATGATCCTAGCAAACATAACCAATACATTGCTGGATGGGCAGCAATGGAGATGAAATGGAGATGAAAAACTTACACAGCAGTGAGTACAAAATATGACTGCATTTTTCTAGAAGGAACTGGATTCTTCTAGGCCAGAGAAACTGAGCCCTACTTCACTTTCACCAATTCAGTTGCTAAATTGGAGTCAGAAGTATCTCGACAACTCAGACCGAGAAGCACATGACTTATACAATCGTCACAAGTGATAACATCCCTCCCAATTATTTCCTACTGATATCTTACAGTCTAGGTCTTCCAAATTCACTACAGCATCTACAGTTTATAACTCCTAAGTAGGAGCACATCTCACTGGCCTCATTGGGGAAATGAATATTCCACCCTACACAAAAGGCCTATATTTCAAACCTTTAAAATATGTTGAAAGCTACACTTATCAATACCAGTGTAATTATTTTGCCTAATGTTTGAATTTTTGCAAAAATACAGCCTCACAAAACCTGCATACAACATTTATATACGTCTGCATAAATTCAAGTATTTCTTTAAATAATTAAACTGGAGATCATATCATTCTTCACTTACTAAGGGGAAGAGAAAATAGGGTGTAAAATACTGCATCATAACCTCAGGCAGGTCTTTAACATTCTCAAGAGATCCCATACACGAAACACTTTTCTAGTTAAAGAAAACTCAAGCAAATTTGTGATATTGTAAAATAACAGAACATTCACCAACATGCTTGTGTGTATCACTCTTCTACTTAACTTAGTTTTACAGAAATAAGAAAATGTTTAATTACTAAAATAATGCATACTAAGACCTATTTAAGGTAGGTGGATATTTATAAATCAAATTCAAAAATGTATTTCTCACCAAACATATCAAATAAATGCAAGCTGAAAAGTATTGAAGTATTGTTCTATATTTAGATTCATTAACATTGTAATATTATAATTAAATTTTCTTTAAGGATAATAGGGAAGATGCATACCATTTCCTTTTGTTAGAGCAACAGAATAATCTCAGATTTGTGATGCTCCCATGACCTCCCCACTGTCAGCAAATATGCCTCAAAACACTAAAGTCACAATGGTAGAACCACGGAGAAAAAGAAGTCTGAAAAGAACATTGTAGGGCTCCCTACAGGGTTTCGTGGCCATTTCAGAGAAATCTTCTTCAAGGAGTTCTTAAAAAGCCTTCTGACGACAATAGCAATATCAGCTTCCACTGCAATCTTCTGTAGTGCTCCATTATCCGTAATGCAAGATTTCCTAATGGTTGAGTTTAACTTATTTTGGCAGAACTTCTAAGCTCATTATTTTTTGTCCTACCCATCACAGTCATTGAGAACAGATTATTTGTCTCCTTTCTAAAATTCTTATATATTTGAAAATTGCAATCTAATGTATTCTTATAGTGTCTCCGTGTACAAAATTTTTCTAGTACCTTTTTCCTTTGTAGGTATGTGAAGTCTAATCATAAATAAACATCAGTTTCCTATCTCCTTGCTGGCTACATGCTGAGGTTACCCCATACTAACACCAGTCCGGATAACTATAAACTCTTTTTACTAGAAACTCTTAAAACTTTCTATACATATTTTACAAAAATTGGCTTACTAAAATATGGGTGGGTGGAGATTCAATAGGTGACCTAATTACCCTATACCCCAGTAGATCATACTTGCTTGAAGTTTAATCATTGGATCACAGAATGACTTGGGTTGGAAGGGACCTTAGAGATCATCCATTTCTAACCCCCCTGCCATGGACAGGGACACTTCCCACCAGATTAGGTTCATCAAGAGCTCCATTCAACCTGGCCTTACACATCTCCAGGGATGTGGAAGCCACAGCTTCCCTGGGCAATCTGTGCCAATGTCCCACCACCCTCACTGTAAACAATATCTTCGTAATATCTCATCTCAATCTCCCCTCTTTCAACTTAAAACCATTACCACTCATCCTATCCCAGCACTCCCTGACAAAGAGCCCCTCTCCAGCTTCCCTGCAGGCCCCCTATAAGCACTGGAAGGTTGATACAAGATGTCTCCAGAGCCTGCTCTTCTCTAGACTGAACAACTCCAACTCTCTCAGCCTGTCATTGTGGGGGTGGTGCCCCAGACCTCTGAACATCTTTGTGGCCTCCTCTGGACTCAGTCCAACAGATTCATGTCCTTCCTGCGCTGAGGTGCCCAGAACTGAACACAGGACTCCAGGTGGTGTCTCACAAGAGCAGAGTACAGGGGAGAATCACCTTTCTTGGCCCTCTGCTCACACTTCTTTTGAAGCAGCCCAAGGTATAATTGACTCTCTGAGCTGCAAGCGCACGTTGTCAGCTCACATTGAATTTCTCATCCATCAGCAACCCCAAGTCCTTCTCTCCAGGGCTACTCTCAATCCGTTCTTCACCCAGCCTGTATTTGTGTTTGGGATTATCCCAATCCAGGTGCAGGACCTTACACTTGGCTTTGCTGAATTTCATGAGGTTAGCACAGGCCCACCTTTCTACCCTGTCTGGGTCCCTCTGGATGGCATCCAATCTCTGCCGCATGTCAACTGTACCACACAGCTTGGTGTCATCAGCAAACTTGCTGAGGGTGCACTCAATCCCACTGTCCACCTCTCCAACAAAATGTTAAACAACACCTGTCCCAATACCAAGTCCTGAGGAATGTCTCAACAGTCTCATCAGTCTCAGCTTGGATATTGAGCCACTGGCCACAACCCTTTGAAGGTGACCATCCAGGCAATTCCTTATCCACCAAGTCGTCTGTTCGTCAGATCCATGTCTCTCCAATTTAGAAACAAGAATGTGGTGTGGGACAGTGTCAAATGATTTGCACAGATCCAGGTAGATAATATCTATTACTCTTTCCCCTTCCGACAGTGCTGTAACCTTAAGCAGAAGGCCACCAAATTTGTCAGGTACAGTTTGCCCTGGTGTGGTTTAGTCCCTCCAACTGATATCAAGGTGGTTGAAGTCCCCATGATGACAAGGGCTTGCAAACAAGAGGCTGCACCTGTCTATAGAATGCCTCATCAGCTTGCTCTGCCTAGTCCAGTGGCCTGTAGCAAATCCCCACTTTGATATCACCTGTTGTTATGTTCTTACTTATTATTTTTCTGTGTATGAGAGTGGGAGTTAATTAGTCCAACGTATCTTTCATATCTTTTCTTATATTTTCTACTATGAAAATTAGTACTCTTACCATTATCCAAAATGTCGCACAATGTGGAATTCTTCACAATGAAGTTCAACCAATTCAACAAAACCCAAGTGCTTGGATGCATATTCTTGAGTGCCATCTGCTGGTACTCAAGTTATTCTAACACTGCTTTAGAGATAACTGAGCTGATCCAAGGCTGACTACACTGATCAAATAATAATGGTTTGCTTTCCCTGTTGACCCCAGTGATAGTGTCTGATTTCCTGCAACCACAAGCCATATCAGAGGCTCTTCTGGGCAATAAGTGCAAGAGGTGCCACAAATTGAAGACCACAGTCACACAAAAAAAAATTGAATTGCTAATGTGTTCCTGTGTCAATTCTTATGAAATTAACAGAGAAAGATGCTTAGTTTCACCACATCACTAGATTATTCCAGTTAATTTTAACACAGGTTCATGACTATACTATAAAATTTACACTACTTCTCAATTTGTAAATAATCAAGGAGGACCTGAAAAACAGGGGTTTATGACTTGCCTGTTTATATTTCTCCACATGGGGCATACCAAACAAAATTTAGTATTACCTTAGAAATATTACTTTTTGACATATGAGAAGGAAGTACTCTAAATTTAACAACACATCCAACCAACACCTAGCCCTTGTTCTATATTCTTTAGTGCTTCTCTATTCACAAGGAAGAACTGTAGTTAACATTCTACCTTGCTCCCCTAAGACTCCAGCCTGGGTACCTCAGTGTTCATTTACATTTAGGTTTAGTGAAGGCAGCTTTTAGTGTAAGATTGAAGAGAAGTGCAAACTTATCTTTGGACCCACTTCAAATGCTTAATCGGATACTTTCACTTCTGCGTCCTCAGGGTCAACAGGATCCTAAAAACAAATACGCTGAAAAGTAAAATGCTAGCCTGTATTTTAGGACACGATGATTAAAAATTTTTTTTTTCTTTTCCATGGGTCTCAAAACAGAAGTGTTTCAACCTTGACCATATAAAATAAGAAAAACATGTAGAATTGTCATAATTTCTTCCTTTCAGTAACATAAAAAAGAGTGCTGGCTCCTCTCCTAATCAGTCTGTTATGATGTACAGAGAGAAAAAGCACCTGGGGTTTTACACTGCAGATCACAAACATTACTATATCACAAACAAGGAACAAGAAATACTATTTGACCAACTGCAATTAAATCTGAATCTGAACTACTGATAATTAATTTCCCTGACAGTAATCAAGATGTGACACAACTCATTCATGACATGACTTTGACAGGTAAACCACTCCACCTGCCTCTCCTAACACCTATCTCTGGCACAGCATCACAGAGCCTGAAGCAATACAGCTGCATCTGTACATGTGTTTTGGCTTAAGGCAGAGATGAAGTTTCAAAGGAAATTCCCCACTGTCTCCAAATGCAAGGCTAGACGAGAAAGCAATCTTGATGGCTATAAAATACCTTCCTCTCAGAGGAAACAAAACAAGAATTTCCACTTGATGTGCGCACCAAATGTGCTGCAATCTCTTGGTAGGTATTGGGAATTTTCCAGTCTTTCACCTTTCACTTAAGCAATGCCAGTCACTGAATTCTGCATTTTCCTTAGAAATCATTCAGGTAGAGGTGTTCAAGGTTTTCTGTGGAGAAATCAGGTATAAGCCAACAACTAAAAGGGTCTAAGGCAGAAAAGACACAGTATGACATGTTCAAAAAGACCTTGCCTGCACAAAGCTGATGGAGCACAAGTATGACTAAGGATGTAACAGGTGGAAAAGTCTCAACAGCTAAAAACATACCTGTGGAGAAAAAGGAAGGGATGACCCAGAGAAAAAACTGGTATTTCATGCCTTTTCCCTTACACTTGCCACACTAGGAAACAGCACTTTTCCTCAACTCCTTTTGATGTGTTCGTAGATGCTCAGCCTGCCCCTCCATCGCATCTGTATGGAGGCAATGACACCTTGTAAAAATGACATGAACACAAACCATTGGCAGAGAGCTGAGCATGCAGAGGTTGCAGGCATTCCTCCATGATGTTTCAGTACTGATGGAAAAGCAAGCTCACCTGCATCCTCACAGAGCTTGTACAGAGAACAGCAGCACTCCTAGGGGAAGGACTTGAGCAATTGGTTTCATAACACATTGCCTGTCTTCCTCCTCACAGTCAGCCATCCACAGAGAGTAGACCTACCTAAGATGTGCTTAGTTTTATATTTCTGTAAAGGCTGCTAGTTAAAAGTATTCCAATCTCATTTAGGCTTTCCATCCCAGTAATACTCTGTCAAGCTGTGGGCCTTAAAAGTTAAAGAATTTGCCATTATTGCACTTGTAAAGTAAATTAATCATTTAATTTTTAATACAATTTAACACTCAGTGTATTCTTCATTTAGCACTTTCATGTTACACCTTTTAGTATGCCTCAATTTTGTTATCTGCTGTTCAGTGCACAAAAATAAATTGTTTTACTCAGGTCCTTATCTTGAATTTTTCATTCAGTTTCTCCTTTTCTTTTGCAGCTGTACACCTGAGTCAAAGCTTCCCACCAACATACCCCCAAAAATCTGACCCAGCATTATGATTCCAGTTGGTTTTGCAAATAAGCCTGTTTTAATTACAGACAAAGTTATAATCTAGGACAAGAGGAAATTGCTGCAAGTTGTGCCAGGGGAGGTTTAGACTAGACATCAGGAAGAATTTCTTCACTGAAACAGTATCACAGTATCACAAGGCTGTAAAAGACCTCTGAGATCATCGAGTCCAGCCTATGACCCAACACCAACACCTACTCATGATCTAAACCATGGCACTAAGTGCCTCATCCAATCTCCCTTTAAACACCTCCAGGGATGGTGACTCCACCACTTCCCTGGGCAGCACATTCCAATGGCCAATCACCCTTTCAGTGAAGAATTTTTTCCTAATATCAAGCATAGTAGTCAGCGGTTGGCACAGGCTGCCCAGGAAGGTGGTGGAGTCGCCATCCCCGGAGGTGTTTAAAAGACAGGTAGATGAGTTTCTTAGGGATATGGATTAGTAGGGAGACAGGCACAGTTGTATTCAATGATCTCAGAGGTCTCTTCCAACCTTGTGAATCTGTGATTCTATCATCTAAAGTATAACACCTTTAAATGCCAGGCTGTTACGTTTTGCAGCATTAACTTACCTACAACAGAATGCAAATCTCAAAATCAAGACCAGTAATTAAAGTTCTTGACTTCAAGCAAGTCAGAGGATGATTAAAACGCCCTTCAAAACAACCACTTGAGTTTAAAATTTCTTTAACTTCAGCAGGAGTTTTGTGAGAGTCGCGGTTGCAGTACAGGGACTACACTGCTTCTTAGTGTTCAGTGCAGTCTTCACGTCTAAAACAAAACAAAGCTTCTTATTAGCCACAGCTAGGTCCAGAACCTCTGGTAGGTTCTTTGCCTGGTGCACAAGAAAGGAATACACAATTTAGCAGCACAGGTGGAAAGCAAAACAAAACCATACACATTTCTATATTGCCACATTAATAGCTACTACCTAAGAGCATATTTAATATTTGCACACTAAAAGTTCCTAAATAATTAACTAACTCAAGAGTAAAAACACTTAATATCATAAAAGTGTACATTTGCCACAGAACATGAGGAATTTCTAAACAGAAAAATGCAGAGATTGTTCTGCAATGCACCATAGCCTTGTCACAGGCACTGGTGTATATAGTGAGGAGCAAAAATTACCAAATTATTGGCAGTAAAAAGTGAGCTTCATTGTGTGCAGAAACACATCTTAAAAAGAGACCAATCATACTTTGATGGAGTAGTCAAGTGACATTCACAAAAACAATTAAATGTTCAAATACATTAACTCTGAAGCCATCAGCGCTCCATATAAGATAAAGAAACAGAGCCTGATCCTCACCTCTGACAACATTTAAGCACATTGGTGCTTCTCAGTCAGTGGAGGTATTCCCTATTTACATTAGACAAGATTAGAGCTAAGGTGATATAAAAGCATTTTTGTGCCATATTTTTTCAACTCAAGATGAAGAGTTTCATTCCTGCTTCAGTATTTACTGTAGTTCTGACTAACAAAAGCCGGACCCTTAGACATGACTTATTAGTTTCCAACTGAAGAAACAGAGAAAATAGAAGTGGTTTATTGTCAAAGACAGACTCTGAAAAGGAGCACATTTTCAGTTGGTTACGCAAACACCTGCTTTTCATTGCTTTGGAAATCTCTTAACTTAGATTGTGGAAGTAACACTTTCACAGTCAAAAAAATAAATAAAAACCACATTATTAGCTGAACCCAAGTGCTAAAATGTAGTGAGAAATCAACCTTTGCATGACCCAAATGACAACGGATCAGTTCAAGCTAATAAAACAAGCTAAGTCCTAATTAATGAAATCAGAGCATTGAAAACAATAAAGGAAGAGACAAAAATTTCATGCATGAGAAAATGCAGGCAAACCCACACACACATTGAGCTCTGCTTATTGAAGTCTAAACAACTCAATGTATGAAATAAGGAATCCATTCACCTGTATATCTTTATAGGACTAGATCTCCTCCTTCTTTTCTAGAAGAACATAGATTGCAGTCAGCTCTGTTACACAAGCAGTGTACCGAAGACAGAGTTAGTCCTGATGGTTGGTTAAATGTTCAGTCTACAAAGGTTTAAAAAATTAACAGCAAGCAATAACACTTTTTTCTTTTCAAAAACTGAACACTGTAAAAGAAAAAGCTTCATTTTGAATTGTTGCAATGAACATGTCTTAACTCAAGAGGACAGTTTGGTCTGGATCAAAATCCAAAGTCCAGTGACTGGAAAATTGGTGCTCAACCTGATCAGTTGTGATTGATTCTCCCTGTAATGGTGGTTAAGCACTGGAACACGTAGTGCTGAGATGATTCAGAGTCTTCATCCTTCGATGTTTTCCAAACTCAACAGAACAAAGCTCCAAGTAACCTGGACTGAGTATGATGTTAACCTGGCTCTGAGCAGACGGTTCTTCTGATTCTGTGAACAAGACAGATCATCTCCGGAAGAAAAGTGGACATTGCTCTTGAAAATTAAATTTAAAATTGCAAAATAAGATTCTAATCAGGAAATTAGAAGGCTGGATGGTTAAAAGATTAGAAATTTTCTCCCTGACATGGGTTTTCTACAGGGAAGCTGCAAGCATGCAGGCCATATATTATCTTGTTGAGAAAGTCTTGTAAAATGTAAATTTTCTCACAGTGCCTTTCTTTGATGTTTGGTCTAATGAAGAAATACTTACTCCAGCCTGGAAGTGAAGGCAATAGTTAATAGCAGTTTATTTACAGTAAGTGCTACATAATGCTAAGAACTCTAAAAAATGTATTGGGTGCCTCAGGTATTGCTCTCAACAGCCTCAGTTTTAAAAAATGAGGGTGATAATGTCCCTTCAGCATTCAGAAATTTTGAGAAGATCTACTGATGCTTAGGATCCACATAAGTGCTATAAAAATGTGCATCATATGTCTTCAATTTTTTAATATTATTCAATAATTAATAAAAATATATATCCTAAAAAAAAAAAGAGAGAGAGAGAGAAATAAGGAACAGCCACTCATGAAGCATGCGCCATCCATCCTGTTCACTTGATAAAGGCTGGAAGACCGAAAGGAAAACAGGACAGGAGGTTAGTCTATATTTAGATACTCCCTCTTAACACAAGACCATAAGAAAAATGGAGAAGGATAAAATGTGTGAAGGCAATATTGATTCAGCTGTTTTGATCACCTGAGTTTGCAGCATCAAAACATGTTCTTTTCGTTCAGTAAGAAATTAATATCTTGAACCAACTGGCAAGAAATAATTAATTAGACCATGGCAGCCAATCAGTGGGATCATGCTTCTCAGTGAGATTTATTTCACGTGCAATAGATGCTGAAAAATTCCTCATGCTTCACATATGAGAATTAGCATTTTTGATGCACAGTTAGGCTGTTTCATCTAAGTTTATTTGCCCCACTAATAAAAAAAAAAAAAAAAAAAAAACCAAAAAAAAAACAAAACCCATNTTCTAATCAGGAAATTAGAAGGCTGGATGGTTAAAAGATTAGAAATTTTCTCCCTGACATGGGTTTTCTACAGGGAAGCTGCAAGCATGCAGGCCATATATTATCTTGTTGAGAAAGTCTTGTAAAATGTAAATTTTCTCACAGTGCCTTTCTTTGATGTTTGGTCTAATGAAGAAATACTTACTCCAGCCTGGAAGTGAAGGCAATAGTTAATAGCAGTTTATTTACAGTAAGTGCTACATAATGCTAAGAACTCTAAAAAATGTATTGGGTGCCTCAGGTATTGCTCTCAACAGCCTCAGTTTTAAAAAATGAGGGTGATAATGTCCCTTCAGCATTCAGAAATTTTGAGAAGATCTACTGATGCTTAGGATCCACATAAGTGCTATAAAAATGTGCATCATATGTCTTCAATTTTTTAATATTATTCAATAATTAATAAAAATATATATCCTAAAAAAAAAAAGAGAGAGAGAGAGAAATAAGGAACAGCCACTCATGAAGCATGCGCCATCCATCCTGTTCACTTGATAAAGGCTGGAAGACCGAAAGGAAAACAGGACAGGAGGTTAGTCTATATTTAGATACTCCCTCTTAACACAAGACCATAAGAAAAATGGAGAAGGATAAAATGTGTGAAGGCAATATTGATTCAGCTGTTTTGATCACCTGAGTTTGCAGCATCAAAACATGTTCTTTTCGTTCAGTAAGAAATTAATATCTTGAACCAACTGGCAAGAAATAATTAATTAGACCATGGCAGCCAATCAGTGGGATCATGCTTCTCAGTGAGATTTATTTCACGTGCAATAGATGCTGAAAAATTCCTCATGCTTCACATATGAGAATTAGCATTTTTGATGCACAGTTAGGCTGTTTCATCTAAGTTTATTTGCCCCACAAAAAAAAAAAAAAAAAAAAAAAAACCAAACAAAAAAACAAAACCCATAACTAACTTTTGTACTTTTACTGTCTGCATCTAACAGTGGCCTGTATCTGAGCTGGAATTTGGCTGAAATAGTTTTAAGTCAATAAAACAAACATAGCATTTCTAGAAACTCTGAAGATGTTTCTGACTATATGAGATGTCATCATGTTTAAATCAAACACAATGACAGTCATTCTTCCTATATATTAACAATAGGGGCGTAAGGAGTGATTTGTTGTTCTCAGGTGAATCTGCTAATACACGAGAGCTATCTATGCAGTCTTCTTTCTCAATAACATGTAATAGTATCTTTGGTGCATGCAGCAATGCCCTTTTTTTTTTGTTCATTCATTCTAATTCAATGTAGTTTAACTAATTATTTTAAATGTCCTCTCAATAACAGCTAATCAACCACCATTCAGTAAAATCAGCCATAATTTATTCCTTAAATAGCAGCATCACTAAGTTTAAAACTTTATTTATTAACAGATATTTTTCCTTATAGTTCTTATAAAAATACATTCACAAAATTATTTTAAATATTAAGGTATGATACTATAACTACCCAGTTATCCCCATTGACTTTCAAGGTTGGTTCAAGGCCCACATCAATCATGCAGGAACTGAATTCCTTACTACTAATGTGGAGATTGTCAGCAGGCAAGCCATCCTCCGTATGCCACAGAGGTCCTTATGTTCCTACAAAGCAAGATCTCTTGTTGCAAAAAGTTATAAAACACTATTTGTTTACAGTGTTTCTGCTTTTCCCTCATCTTCTTTCTCTGTTGGTCTAACTGATGGCCACATTAGATTTTCAAGATCATCTGATTGTTTCTGCCTTTTAGTCTCATCCTGTGCAATTTTCTAGCACCTCTGGAACTTCATGGGGTCTGCCTGATGTTGCTTGATGGGCTCTCACACAAGGTGCATCTGAAGCACTCCTTCCTGTCAACATCAATAGGCTATCTCTTTTTTTCAAGGGGACTTTCTTTTTTAAAAAAAATTCCTGGAAGGCAATGGTTTTCCCTGATCTCTTTCTCTGCTTTGCAAAACATCCTGTCCTCCCTCTCAGTATGGATTTCTTCAAGAGAAATGTCTTTGACCATTTCTGGAAACCCTTTTTGCTTTTTCAAGATCTGTCAGGTTTAATGTCGTTAGTTGCTTTTAGTTCATTATTGAGCTGACACTTTACACTTCTACCATCCAGTTGATTTCAGTGATGCAATTACCTCAATTTGAAAAGGACACTCAGTGGAGATGTGTAGAGTGGATAGAGGCATTTAGGATAAAACTTCAGCAACATAAGTGATTCATAGGATAGAAAAACATTAACTGGAAGGAAAAAAAATTGTCTTTCTTCAGAAGCCAACTGACAGAATGGGAATTTAATATTTTTACCATAAGAACTTTGGAATATATTTCAGGTTAATGAACTCAGTGACCAAGCAGCTTTTTTTCAAATACTATATGAACAGAAGTTTAAACAAGGCAAATAAAATAATTTTAAAAACCTAAAGATAGGCTCAAATATTAAAACCCAGCGAACTGCATGCAAACTGGTATAGCTTGAAATACGGATCCAAAATATTGCAGTGATTATTGCTATCTTCGGATATATATAGTCAAAAGAAAAGAAAAGGGAAAGAGCTACTGTCTTACCTTTTAAATGTAGAAGGGTCTGAAGTATTGTGTATTTGTTTTAAGTAGAAAAGTAGGAGTAAAAGACCACATTTTCTACTTCAGCAATATAAGTAATATCAATCTATATTAAATGCTGTTAATGGTGTTATACAAACAACCAAATCCCACAACTGCAAGCTTTCTCAGTCATTAACTGAGGAAGTAAAGGTGGTGAGTTTGAGTCAGCTTTTAACACTTAATGTCATTTTTTTCAGACAAATGATATTTTCATGAAGACGAATTCCTTTCTCTCAATGTCTTGAGTTTCTGTAATGTTTTACTAAGCTTCAGCTTGATACTGCTTTTCTCTTGGACCAGAAGAGCCAAACCTAGCAGTATTTCAAGGAAAAGAAAAGCACAGGCAAAGGTATAATGAAAAAGGACCCACTCGGCACGCCTATATCCTTTCTTCAAAACCTCCGTCTTCGCACAAAGACTACATTCTCATTCACTGGACAACTACTAACCTATCCCTGCATATCCAGCCTGACGGAGCTTGGGCCAGAGTTAGGATCCTCCCACCATGAAAAGGGAAGAAGATACTAGGTTGGGAAGACTGGGAAGAGGGTCTGAATTAAGCACTAGCAGATTCTGCTGCCAGCAATGGGCAGAATGAGGAACTGTGATGTCTTAAGTAATGAAGGTATTCACTAACATATTTTTTGATATGCGGAACACAAAACTGGCAGCAGACATCAGCTGCTAAGGCAGCACAGGCTATTCTTCCTCTTGTCTTCCAGCATAGATCAAGCAGATATCTAGACCATGGCTGGTCCAGGTAATCTGCAGCCACAGCCGGTCTTAACTACAGCTAGAGTCAGTTCTGTACAGTCTCCAAATTCAATAGCTTTCTCTCCACTTCCAACATAAAATAAAATTAAATATTATATAATTGTGAAGAAGGACCTCAAGTTCACACATAAAAACCCAACTAGAAGACAAATTAGGAAAAAACTGTGTTTAAGTGATCTTCAAATATCATCCCATTGTTTATTTTTTTCCAGTAGATACTTTTCACGAGATCAGGTGAGAATGTTTAGCAAATTGTTTTATTGTTGTTTTATAAACCAGGAAGCAAGTTAGTTTTAATAGGCTAAACAATTAACCTTGAAGAAATTTCATGCTTCCAAGCCTAGACAAATTAATGTCTGTCTTGCCTTTGATGAAAACATATATTCAATGTCATTCTTTAGACATAAGACATATCCCCAAATCAATGATTCAGACTTGCTGTAGTACATAACTGTAACTGAAACCTGAAGGACAGGAAATTTTTACAGCTGACACCAGTTGGCACTTTCTAATTTTTAAGGTGCTATTCTATTCATAACCGAATTCTGGCCTCTGTTTTGAAAACTTCCCTTAGACTAATCTGAGGTCATTCTGTGCAGAAATGAATGGTACATAGATTCTTGTATTGTAGTAGAGACTTCAGGCCAGAAAAACTTCAAGCAAATCCAGATCTTGCTTTTGCTTTGAAGTCTTCAGTCAACTTCTGTGAAAAGTTTGGGTCTGATCACAATTTCTAGACAATTATAAATATGGCGACATACATAAATCGTAAACTCACTGTCATCCTTGACTAGAAAGGAAAGGTGAATAACCCTAATCTTTATCCTCATGAGGAACAGTTTGAAAAACAAATAAATTTCAGGAAATTTCATGTGCAAATATAATGCACTGTAAACTGATTCCTAGGACAAGCCCTTCTCTCCCTATTGACCGCAGTGAAAACCTAGAGAAAACAAGATAATTTAGATTTCCAGAGTTCAGAGCATAGCCTTCAGAAAGAGTACAGAGAAAGCTAGCAAATTCCTCTTGAGCCAAGAAAAAGAATACTTTATAAGGTGGAAATCCAGTGCTAGTGCACAAGAGCCCACCTGTCTCATTGAACCTGCACATGCTGTTCCTGTTGTCCTCCAAGAACCATCAGACCAATGTATAAATATGAATTTGATTTGGATTCAGATAGGGATAGACTAAGAATACTGTGGTTGCCTCTTCCTTTAGCAGAGGATGTTTATAAGCCAGGTGAATGTGTTTCACAGATCCTTTCCATGCCTGCAGCTCAGAGAAAATGAATCTGTTACAGCCCTGTCAAAATGGCATTTGCTCAAGCAAGAGCAGCTCATTTTAGCTCTGAATGTTTTCCGGTTCACTCCCCAGTGCACTAAACAAAAAGGTGGCCATCAACAGCTGCAGCATCTCCTATTTCAACTCACAGCACTGACAGCATTTAACCTCTTTGCCACAGGAACCGTCATGGTGCATCTTCTCCTAGATCCATCCAGTCCCCAGCGTATTCACGGAGGGAAGTACAAACTGTCACTTGCTTTTATTCTAACATGGCTATAAAACTTCAGGCAGTTTCCCAAAAGCTGCATTTCAGCAACACTCTCTCATCAGTTTGCAACATGCATGAACTAGTGTGGGGAGCAAGGACTGTGATTTTTCATTGACATGTTGATCTCACATCACTAGGGAACCTGAGAAGACACTCCTCTACCCACTATTGTTCTCACATCACACATTTCTTCCGACCTGAAATTCCCTCTTTCTATTCAATGCAGCTTGCTTTACATAAGTACAACGCACACCCACCAGCCTCTTCTAGGTCATGCACTCTGAAGCCACTCTCAGCATAATGAGGCATAGAGGAAAGCTATCTGGGATTCTCTCCATCTTGCTGCATCTGCCATGAAAAAGGTCAATATATTACTGAGAATTGTCACTGCCAATTAGCAGTGAAAAACAAAATTTAAAATAAAAATAAAAAATAAAGTCAGGAGAAAGCCACTAACTCAAACAATGAGTTTCAATTGCATTGATAAAAAAAAAATTATTTGGAATTAAGAAAAATAAAAACAACAAATCTACAGAGTGAAAATTAAAATACCTTATCCAGCAAATCTTTAAAATCCTTACCTTATATGGCAAAGCAGATGTTTCTACAGGTCCTGACTGATATCACCTCTCAAATTCATCAGTCAATAACATAGAATCTTCTCAACAGGTCTCAAAACTCAAACCTGTTTTCCAGAAAGCACAAGATACGATACAGAGAACAAAACAGCCTGTTCAGCAACAGGATCTTTCAGTCATGGCTATAAGAGAAAAAATCTGTGATTAAACTGCTGTACAGATGTTCGTATTTTACCATGGCTTTTACAAATTAATTTATCTTCTCTTTTTATGCTGTCACTCTTTTTGGAGAAAGATGCTGCTGTTAAGAAGCTGGGGCCCTATGTACTGGAAGGAACATTTACTTTGTTCTTGGAGACCTGAAGTAGAGCTATTTCATTACAGAATACAAAACAAGTGCATAGGGGAAAATAAAGGCATTTAGCTCTTAAAGGTCAAAGCTTATAGTCTTACACTCCTTTGTGGGATTGTAACTGAAAAATACAGTTTTCAAATCCAAACAAATATGTATAAGTAGAATATTGCCAGATAAATAATGTTCAATTTGAAGAAAAGGGAGAAAATTTCATTAGAGTAAGTGGAAGAACCTAGGTGCAGGGATGTGGGGGAACAGAAGGATGTACGCATATTCCCTGAAGGCAGCAAGTTTAAAAATGCCACATTATCTGTTGATCAAATGCCAGTTGCTGGCTAGAAATAAGCACATAAAAAGTGCATTTTCTGACTACACCCACTCAGCCTGGAGTAGATCACAGAAGAACAGAATACTGAGTCATCAGTGTTTCAGTTTCAAGGAATATGTTGACATACTATTGAAGTATTACCCTGCTAATATGCAACTACTTAATCCTTACAGCAGGTCCGTGTTATTATTGTAATTTAAAGGAAGACAAAGTAGACATAGATCTGAATAAATTATTTACCAAAATGACATGACGTAAGGCCAGTGACCAAGGCAGCATTAGACTTCCCATTAGCTCTAAGTTCAACACACTCTGCATATCACATAAAAACTTGTTAAAACGTTCACCTTCTCCATAGTTCACCTAGGTAAGATTTGAACACTGTACCTTGAAAGTAAACCTTACATTCTGTACAGTATTTGAAAATCAATAGCCATAAATGTACGTTTCCAAAAAGTCACAGTCACAGTGAAATTTGAAGCAGTAAGAACACTCTGTCCCTGAAAAGAAGCAGAACACACTTCCCAGCGTTGCAACTGTTTTTCTCTTTTTTTTTTCCTTTGTTTGGTATAAACAATATATAGCTCGATATATTTACTTAAGGAACATCTATAAATCAAAATCTCTATATCAGGGTTTTATCACCACCAAAGCACTCGTAAATTAATTGTGTTACCATAAGTTTCCACAAAGGAATTCCTGTCCTGTAATCAGAGGGCGTCCAGGTTTTCTGCAAGCAACATGGAAGAGTAATGCTGGGACAAGGAGGGTTAAAAGTAAATAGAGGAAGTACACCTCACTGAGTCATCTCCCCATCAGGAGAGATCTATGAGTACAGTAGAGCCAATAAATAAATGCCACAAAGTCATCCCCTTCCTGATGGACAAGCGGAATTTCAGAAGTGCAGACATTGCCAATGGCATTACCATTTTGCACAGTATTTTACATAGAAACAAGTAAAAGTATTCTAACAAAGAAATCTGCAATCTGCAAAGCTGGTAATTAAAATTTGCCAATGTGAACAAAGAAGTGGAATCAATGACTGCTTATTGGGTAACAGCACAGGAACGTGCCCAGTGTACATTTCATGTTGTTCCAGTACAGCTGCAGATTTTCACTGTCCTATTGACTTTGTGCAACAGGGCGGGTAAAAGAAAAAAGATCCCTGGGCCAGCAAGGCTGTCCTGAGTGGATTCTTGTTCTTGTCTGCTTTGTTGTCAGGCATTCTTCATGGCTGCTAAGGTGGCTGAGCTGCTGGGGGCACACTTCCATGATGGACAGCTACGATATAGCAGGAGAGGGCAGGAGGTGGGAGAAAGTACGGCCACCATCTTTTTCTGGCAACTAGCCATACAAAGGCAGGAGGCAGGAGAGGAGCAGCCACACGTGCGTCAGTGGTGTATGGCACAACCTAGGCCTTCCTGGCCACAAAGATGCTAGAAGAGCCCCTCCTGTGGAACAGTATTGGCATATGTTGGGATGCACTCTGTAATTCTCCCAGTGCACACACAAGCCATATGTGCTGCAACTATTTTCGGAGCCCAGTGCTTAGAGTCGGTGGTTGCTCATGTCACATTCGTCAATGGCTATGTCTGTGGGTTTGATAGTTCTCTCCCTCTGAAGCAAGACTGCCTTCCCCATCTGTCGTGCAGAAGTCTTGTGAAACAGAAGGTTTTTGTTTTCTCTGCAAATTTTTAATTGGAAAGTTGCAAGTAACCGTAACATATGGATATGTTGAGACTTAAGCCTTCACATTAATTTCTGTAGCAACACACAGGTTCTGCTGAGTGTGTAACACAAAACAGAACAACAACTGTTTTGCAGTCATAAACAAACCAGAGCTAATAAGAAAGATTTTTTCTTCCCAAATTTGATCCACTGAAGATATATTTACACGGTATATTCTGTGAAACTCAGTCCTCCTACACTTTCAGCTATCTTGCCCAAACCATCCAAAAGCTGCATGGCTACAGTTGGTACGGCAACAAGCCTGGCTCGTGAGCTCTACTTGAGAGGCAGAACATATTTGTGCAGGCTCGGTACACTGTAGGTGTCAGTTCCCTGAGCATACTGGCTGAGCAGTTTGAAATCTACCCAGGCTGAGGTATATGGGAACTTTCTGCAAGAAGCTTCCTTTATCAGCTACCAGAACTAGTGAACTGGAGAGAAGTTCACTAAAAAGTAAAAGGTAGAGATCTTATTTTCACAAGCAAAGATTGACACTTCCTGCAAAATAGGCTGAAAGATGCCAGAATCACTATAAATGTAATGGCCTGCTGCTGTAGTATGTTGTATCTCATTCTGAGAAAATGTCAAAGACCTTAACAAAACTGTACCAGGGAACCAGGCAACTCCCCAATAGCAGCTCCTGAAGCACATACCTCCTGATCCCCTTCAGAACTGAAAGTTCAAAAAAAAAGAGGAGGGAGGTCTAATTCCACTATATTCATGGGTATGACAATACAATTTCTGTTATGTCTTTATGAAGTCCCAAAAATTTTTTCAAATTGTATTTCCTAAGTTTTGGGGGCAATATCAGAGATACTTTCTTTCAAGTTTCTGTCTAAGTACTGCTCTGGACCATGTGGCCATTCAGAAAATTGGGGGCTCTGGATTACATTCACTAGAGGGACATGGGCTCAGCCTTCCATCACTTCATTACTTGGAACACTATCATCTAAGCATCCACACAGTCAGTTCCTTGGTAGTGGTGGTGGGGAAAAAGAAACCTTTTCATTTCTATATTCCAACCAAATTTTAAAACAATGCAGCTTGGAAATTTACCTGGGCTCAAATATCTCTACTCACAATTTACAACCTAAAATCGGAACAAAATTCAGCCACTCCCCATAACATCTGAATGGGCAGCTCCAATGGGTGAGAGTTACCCAGCTGGACCAAATCTGGCCATAGGTTGCAGTGTTTGCCATCAGCAGAAGCTTGACAGTAAAGCCACAAAGTCACACTGGGTCATATTGATATGGGTTTTGTCGGTATTGTTCTGTTTAGCATCACATTGTATGTGCAGTAGGGACACAACATTTCAGGAACAGTGTGGCCGAACTGAGAAGAGGCAAGATTAATCAAAAAAAAAAACCAAAAAAACCCCACATTTGGGGACTTGAATACATAAGGAAGACAAGATCAAGATATATACAATATATTGGGTTGATGTGATTGGGAAAGGACTGGAAAGAGCTGAAAACGATATGCAGCTATGCAGAGAATTTCAGTAGGGAAGGAAGGAATCATTTTTAGATCCTCTGTAAGTAGGACACAAAGAGAAGGATTGTCTGAAAGGTTACAAGGCTTTTTATATCCTATTCTTAGCTACCAACTCACTCCTTTTACCCCATAGTAACCCTAGGCCTCTAACTTTCATCTTGTTCCTTCTAATAGTTAGATGAGCACATAAAAGTTAGAGTCTAAAAAAGCAGCTTTAAGGTACTTTGCACTAATTCCTCGGAGAGAACCAGTTGATTCTCAACCTTACCCACAGTGCTATAAAATTTTACTAAATAATACAAACATAAATGTGAGCTAGTTTATTTTAGGGAGAAACACTGATTCACATTTTGAAAGTGCTAACATATCAAGTCAACTGCTTTTCATTTTAGGATATCTAAAACAGTGTTCCCCTTTATTGACAATTCTGATTAGTAATGAGTGTCACTTATGAATAGGAGTCACATCTTCTGTAACTGAATCAAGAAAAGTATAACAACAGAAATCTCTAATAGATGTTTTTATCCCCCAACAGCAAAAGCCTTAATATTTTAAAGGTTACTGAGCAGTTAGAAAAACTTTTCTGACACATAAAATAAAATAAAAATTTAAGAAAAATGTAATTAACTTTTATTATTTCAGAATCCAAATGAAAGCAATTAACACTACTGAATGGCTGAAGAAAAAATTTAAAGAAAGATTGAAACTAAATTCTGGACTATGGTCACCCTTAGTAGATCTCATAGGTGTCTCTGAAGCAGTGGTCATACTTTCAAAAACTGGCAATTCTGAGAAATGCAAGCCTTAATACTGCAAGGCTTAAATTCATTACACACAAGCCAGCACACCTCTTGAGTGCTTGACTGCAGCCTGAGTAGAAAAGCCTTGATTTTATCAGTCCACTAAAAGCATATTCAAAGCCAGTGGTACAGACTGAAGGTGTAAGAATGCCACCTCAAGTACACATGGACCGTGCTCCATCCATACTATGCAGCCAGGAACTCCTGCCTGCTCAGACACTCCCTTCCTTCCTGCAAGCTGTCAGCACTGCGCAGTACAAGTGAACCTGATACTCTTTAAGCAAAAATACTGTTGTATTCAAGCCTTATTGTATTCAAAACACACTTGTGTTGAAACAGCTTACCCTAAATGATTGTTTTATCTTGGTGGGTAGAGCTAGATGTGACATACCTTGACTTTAGAGAGGGTTTAATGCTGACTTGTATTTCCAGAATCAAACTGAGATTTGTGGTCAAGGAAAACTTACTGAAAAGGGCAATAATTAGAGGTGAAAAGTGAACTCAGAGCAACTGAGTAGAGTCTCACTGTCTAACAGGGAGGGGGCATCAAACATAGCCCTGCACAAACCTGTCCTGAATGTAATTAGTCTACACCACCAAAAGTCAAATAGTGCAGGAAACATTTGATGGAAAAATCTATGGACAACTCAACGCTTGGGGGGATATGGGGATTGTGCAGAAAAGAAGTAGGATTCCAAATGATCTGGGAGAAATTACTTCAGATCAGTAAGGTTAAAGTGAACAACGAAGTGGAAAGTAGTACGCATACGGGGAAACATGCAAAATCAGGGAAGGGACCTGGAATGTATCATAGTCTGAAGATAACAGCATGATAAAAAGTGCAGATCTCATTTTGCAACATAGTATGCAAGATGCAGCAGCTGCTGTTCTGTTTAACTCAGTACTAGCAAGGGATTAGCTGGAGTATTGCATCTTAGTTCTGATACACATTTAGAGGAAGACAGATTATTTGGAGACAATTTAGAACAGAGCAATAAAAGTAACAAGAAGCAGGGAAAACAGCAGCCAAGGAAAAACACTTGAAAAAAAGGGGGCTTAATTAATCTACCAAGAACACAACGGCTGATCATCAAAGCAGCCTGCAAATACATAAAAGTTTACAGAAAATAGAATCGTGGTCAGAAGTGCTCCATGTCCTATGCAAAATATTTATGTACAAAATTAAGATAGACATATGAGAAGGTTTCCTAATTATAAGGACAGTTAAAAATCTGCAGTAAGAGACACTCCTCAGAGACTGTTCTTGTTCTGAGAAATTGCTTGCTAGATATCTTTGAGTGAGATGACCTTAATTTACTGGTCCCTCTCTGAGAGCAAAAAAAACATACTCTCTATCTTCCTGAATTTTGTTCAATTAACATTTCTGCAGATAAGTAAATGCAAATCCTTAAAAGACCATAAAATGCAGAAATAGTAAATAAATGTATCTAAATAATTTGAGAAGACTTAATTTACGTGCAGGGGGTTTATTCTAAAAATAAAGCGTTGATTTAAAGCACTTACTTCCTTTTAATTTCCTTAAATACTATAAATGTGTTCCTGTGAGGGATTATCTAAGTAAGTGACATTTAAAGAAAAATATAAAGAAGCAAGATTTACTTTCTGTCTTTGAACAATACATCATTTCCACCTTTGAACAATAGAGAGAAAAGACTTCTCAATATCCTTTCCAACTCTGTCATTCAGGATTATGGATAGGAGAATTTAGAAGCATACTTAACTATAGTTGCAAAACACATCTTTCAAAAAAAACCCCTGACATTCCAGGCAAGAGGGTATTTTCAACAGTTCTGCAAACTCAGCAGGAACATCAGCAGTCAAATAGCAGCAGGGATTCAGCTCTTGAACCCTCAGTAACTCACCTACACAGAGAGTCAGGAAAGCTTGTCTTGGCTGGAAGTCTGAAAGCCATGGTGCCTACCTCTTCAGATCCAGAGTAAAGCTACAAGATAGATTTTTCACAGGGCTGGAAAAAGAAGGAAAAACTTGCAAGTATTTACAAACGTTCTTTTAGAATCCCCTGTTGGATTTAGGGGGAAATTTCTCAACAGAAGATATTTCAAAGAGATACTTTTTCAGAAAATGAGTTGCACTTTCTGTTTGGGTGAATTAGAAATACGTAAAAGTATACAAGAACATACAGAGAGAAACGAATCTCATTGTGAACTGAGTGCCCAGTATAGGCTGCACCTTTCTATTTCAAATATGAAAAAAATTAAAGCAAAACTGAAGCACAACACAAGGTAAAGGGCAGCAGCAGAACCAATTATAGAAGAAATTTGTTTTCTAATTAAAGTCACACAGTCAGCATATGGATCCTGCTTCCACAGCTGAAAGATATAAAGTTTGAAAATATTCTGTCAAATACAGCTGTGCACTGAGCTCATATGGTATATATATTTTCACCTTGAAGGTCTATCAATGGAAAGAAATAGTAGATGTCAAAATTTTGATATGCTGGCAGGCAGTTACCTGATAGCCAGCTATGAATATTTTACAAGTGAGATTTAGCAATGCCTTACATCCATCACCTATAGTGTAAGCCTCAATCTTTTTCACCTTTCAGCAGTGCTGGAAAATTACTGGTATCTGAACTTCTGAGATTCTTGAACAGAAGATGCTATAGAAGAGTAACATAGAGGATGGAAGTTCTCAAGATAAAAGATTTACCTCACATGACAACATTACAGAGATGATGAATTTATTTGCCTCACAGAAAAACATATAAATATTTTCCACAGGAGAATCATAGAATCATAAACTTGGAAGAAACCTCTCAGATCACCGAGTCCAACTGTGCCTGTCTCCCCTACTAAACCATGTCCCTAAAATACTCATCTACTCATTTTTTCAACACCTCCAGGGATGGTGACTCCATCACCTCCCTGGGCAGCTGTTCTGTTCCTTGTTCATCTTTCACTGAAAAAATTCTTACTGATGTCCAGTCTAAACCTCTAAACTAAGGTCATTTCCTCTCATCCTGTCGCTTGTCACTTGTGAGAAGAGACCAGCACCCACTCCGTCACAACCTCCTTTCAGGCAGTTGTAGGCAGTGATGAGGTCTCCCCTCAGC